>JAVQJZ010160119.1:0-14931 GCA_036025355.1 Leiopotherapon unicolor
TCAGGGTTTTGCTGATTAGGGTGTTTGTGTGTTTGTGTGTGTGTGTGTGTGTGTGTGTGTGTGTGTGTGTGTGTGTGTGAGAGAGGTTGTCAAGTGAAATTCAAATCAAAGAGTCTTAAGAGCTATGAAGACCTCTCCGTTAACTCAAACATTTAGTTTTTCTTGTTTGGAAAAAAAAAAACACCAATATTTAACATGTTACAAATATAAATCCGTTTTCTTTTCACTTTTTCAAAATATGAACAGAAATTCAATAACACAAAAAAAGTCTTCTGAGGATTAAGTCCCGCTGGCTGTAAGAGGAGGAGGAGGAGGAGATGGAGGGCTCTTGATCATTTTTAGAAGAGCGGGACAGAAATTTTAAAGCAAAGACAGATGACAAAAACAACAACATCAAAAAAAAAAAGCACCCTGGACTTCATGAGCGTTTCTGTCTCTTGGAATGTCGCTGCTGGCTGGAGCGGTCCTCGTCGCTACTCGCGTCGCCCCGGCCCCCCCGCTGACGAGTTCTCCGTGTGTCCCGCTCTCCATCGCTGTCCTGCTCCCTGTAATCCTTCTTGCCTGAGGTGGCAGAGGTCCGCTTACTTCTCCTCCTGCCACTGTCGTCGTCCTCGTCGTCCTCCTCCTCTTCCTCCTCGCTCTCGCTCGCTTCATCCCTCTGCCTGCGGGCGTTTCGGTCTTTCTTCCTGTTTGATTTGCCGTTCTGCAGCTTTTTCTTCGGCTCCTCTTCGTCCTCCTCTTCTTCTTCTTCTTCCTCCTCCTCCTCTTCTTCTTCTTCATCCTCTTCCTCGGACGTGGCGGGGGCCTGGCTGACGCGTTTGCGTGAGCGCCGGCGGAGGTAGCTGAGGCCGGGCAGCAGCTTGTGGAGCAGCTCGGTGAACGACTGCTCCGTCTTGACCATGCAGGAGAGCACGGTGCTGCCCTGCTGGTTGTACTCCTCGGCATTGGAGAAGACCAGCTTCACGTCCTCCAGGAAGTCCTGGGCATGACGGTACGAGCCCCGACTGAACTTTCCCAGCATTGTCTGGAAGTCCATGGGCTGGGAGATGATGTCCAGGTAGTCCTCCGCCTCCTCCACGGACACGGGCTCCCTGTGAGAGGAGAGCAGGAGATGTGCGCCACGTTAAACTACGTTCATGGAGGTCTAAAGAGTCTCAGTCACTCGGGTGGGAGGAAGTTAGTAACATGACAAACACAACCAGGTTCGCTCGTTAAAGAAGTAAAGAAACCTCTATGCTTAAACCTACAGCACAAAAGAATTCAGGACTTATTTATCAGATCAGCAGCTGCCACGGATCATCTGTTATATCAAGGATAATCTGGTAATATATAAAGAGTTTACTCCTGTATACTTTTTATCTTTCTGTGACTTTCTATTATTTCTTACATGTCATACAACACTGCAGGGCGTCATCCAAAACCGAAACATTTGGTTATCCTAAATGATCATTTTGAGATTCTTCCATCACAAATAGCATTGTTCAATCAAAGAGAAATCATAATCACATTTCACTCGTATAACCCAAATAAAGGCCCCGTCCAGCCTCTTCGGGAGACATTTATCTCTACCAGCTGTGTACAAACTGAAGCATTTAATGGAGTGAGTGCAGAGTGTTGCTTGAGAAGCTCTTGGCAAGTAAAGCTGATGTGAAAAGCATCCAGAGGTGAGGAGACTATTGCCTTTAATATAAAAAGGCAACACTTGACTCAACACCTGGAGTGAGATAATCCTTAAAAAAAACAGCAGAGTTATTTTAACTCAGAGGTGCAAAAGCAGATGACTGCTGCTGAAGAGATACGGATGGCTCTTCACTTTGGGTGGTGCTAACGATACACAAAACGCTTCAATATGACAAAATACATCAACACAATAAAGAGCCTTCCATTGACGTGCATACAAAAAGCAAGAAGTGGAAGGTATTCATTTAGTCATGGAAGACATTCAGCTCTCACGGTTAAGCTTCTATAAACACTGTGTGGTACTTGTGTTGCTCCAGATTAGTTTATACACAGATTGTCCTCTGCTCACCTGAAAGGCCAGCTGTAGCGAAATTTGGTCAGTTTCTTGAGGATTTCTTCACACCTCTCCAGCTCCAGCGCCTGTCTGCTCACTCCCGTTTGGGAACTCTGTCGCACCTGCACAAGATTTCAAGTGTCTTCAGGTTTCTGACATGTAGACAAACATTTCTGTGCTCCATGTGCATTCTTCAAGAAACGAGATGTATTTTATATTTGTGAGAGTCCTGGAGGCTTTCTTACCAGTTCATCAATGTCTGCGGGGCTGTTGGGACCCGTCCTCTGTTTGCTGCTCTGACTACTTGAAGACGACGACTTCTTGGATTTACTTTTTGAACTTCTCTGCCGAGACGAGGACTGCTTATTTTTCTTCCTCGGTCTCACTGCGGAGAAATAATGAGGTTAGTTTAGGACAAGAAGATAATTGAGATGAAGAAAGTAGAAGTAAAAAAAAGAAGAAAAGCGTCTATGTATCAAGGAAATCTGAAAGTTTGCTTTGATGACGTGTTACTTTTTCACATCACACAAGCTGCAGATTGAGACTTCTCACTGTTTGTGAGGTTATTGTCAGTGACGTTTAACATTCTTGTACATTGCTGACAAATACACTCTGCAAAAAGATGTCTTAACTAAACGCTTCACTATCTGTACCATGACAGCTGGCAGGTGCATGAAAATCTAACTTCATTTGCACCAAACGTACTGGTGGACTACAGTCCACGACACACATCTGCTCTCAAGTACGCTTCGTTCCTCTCTCTTCAATTGTTCAGCATCGACGCATGAAATTCTTAACTGTCTCGTCTTTGTGCCGGCTTGAACTGACAGAGGGGATCATCCTGCCACATACTATGAGTGAAGCCAAAGTGAGACGCAGCTTCAAAGCAAAAGGTCCAGACCTGAGCTGTGCTACATGACAACACACAGACAATAGAGGGGTGGGACGACACGGGCTAAAATCCCCTGTCAGCATTCCTCTCATTCCCAAAATTCAGCACCAAGGAACCCCAGTCTTCCAAACGCAAAGACGTATAATGTCACTGCATGTGTGACACCCAGTTGTGAGTTGGCACATAAAAAAAAATGTTATATTGCTCGTGTCACACAGCTGTAAACGGATTGTTTGAAACCTGGGCATCATTTTCTCTTTGGGATACTCACAGCTGTGCCCCATGGCTTTGTAGTCGTTCTCCTCCTCGTCCTCTTCATCTTCCTCAGAGTCCTCCTCTTCAGACTCCTCCTCGTCCTCTTCTTCGTCCGTGTCTTGGTTGTAGTTCCTGCAATGGAGAGGTCGTCAATCCAAGATCTTAATCGAAGCAATAAGGAATTTTTACGAGATTTACTGTAGAGATTTTTTTTACATTTGGGGAAATAATCAAGTACATTAGGCTGATAGTCTCTTATTAATATTAGCACCTTTTCTGCCACTTTCCTTCAGTGCAAACGTTTGGTTGGAGCAAAGCACATATATTTATGTTTAAAGGTGGAAGTCAACAATCCTCATTATGTGAAAACATAACAACAATAAAGATTCTTGATTTTCTACAGCTTTTAAACAAATCAAAAGCTACTTATAAATACCTAAGTGAGCAGACATGGACTCTGTAGTTACCCTTATGTAGTACGGCTCTTAATATGAAGGAGAGTTACCTTGAGCGGGAGCCTCGTCGGGCCACAGTGGGCTGGCAGGCCGGACACAGCCACTCTCCGGCAGGGATGCGGTACAGAGCCGGTCGCAGACAGAACAGGTGGAAGGCTTTGTTGCACTCATCACAGAGGATGAGCTTCTCATCATCACCTGAAAGAGATGCACATATAATTCAATTAAAATTAAATTAGTTCGATGGTTTTACTTTTTAGCATATTCAGTATGCATACTTTTTATTCTTCCTCTTTTACTTTTTCTGGTCTTCTCTCTCTGAAAAGGCCTTCTTGCACATTTACCTCATCTGTGCAAGTAACCAACCTGTTGGCCTGCAGAGCTGCCGGCCATGCACGTAGACCTGCCTGACACAACTAGTCTGTCCTGCTCTGAGCCTGATGCTGCTGTTGCCCTGTTTGGATCTGGGTTTAGACTCCATCAGCGTCAACAAAGATGGGCCCTGCCTGAGCACTAGACAGGAAGCAGGAGACCTTTGAGTAGTAGTGCAACACTGCTTCACTCAAACATCCAGCACACCTATTAGTAATGACTAACTGTGGGGGGAAAAAAGAGATCTGAAGACTGTTACAGTGATTAAGTCATTTATCCTGTTACTGTTTCTTCAACTGAATGTAAATACAGACAAGAAAGTTACACCGCACCAAATTCCTTTCATGTCAGTTGAGGAGCAATGCTCGCCCATTTACGGTGTAAATAACCTGTGATGCACATTTAATATTTTTCCTTTTTTTTTGAGACCAAGTAAGTGAGACAGCAGCTGAAGAAGGTCCTCACCTTTCCTGCGACAGACTTTGCAGCGAGCGTTCTCGGCAGACATGTCCCACTTTATGCAAGCGTCCAACATTCCCAGCAGGACGTGCATTCGGGAAAAGGTCTGGGCCTCTCTGATAGCATTCTTCCACTTCTCTACCGCTGTGGCTACCTAAGAGGAAAAAGACCAGACTTATTTAAAAACTCTGCAGAACTTTACATAAGGAAAGTTCAATCGAGGCAGCTCAATCTGTAGACGACCGTCATTTTGGTGCGTTCGCATTAACTCACTAACACTAACACACTCTGCTCTCTTACCCTGGCCTCTTCTGCCAGCCTCTTCTCCTCATCCACCTCTTCAGCCTTGCTGCTTTCCTCTCCTCCTTGCTTTTTCTTCTTTTTCTGCTTGGGGGCCATGAATCCCTGCAGGAACTTCTTGATTACACAGGCCTGAATGGTGATGATGCATTCGCCGAACTCTTTCAAGCTCTCCATGTCTTTCAACTGTGATTAGAGGACAAAGTTATGTACAACAGTTGCAACGTTTTGTGCACAAAACAATCCTGTTTTCTGTGCGGAGTGATCGTATCTGCATGACCAAAATTTGCACAAATGTATGTTTTATGCCTGCAGGCTGACACGGATGAATATTTCAGTTAACTTAAGCATGTCCATACTTAAATATAAAGAAAATAAAGAAATTATCCACCGTGGAGTCAAATTTCAGGACTACTAATGTAGAACAAAAACTACTCACCTGATCTTCAATGTCTGTGTTGTCATCCAGGTATCCCAGCCCTCCCTTCTGGAGTCGTGAGGCAATCTCCTGGATGTCGCTGCGCAGGTAGCTGAGCAGCTCTGCGTAGCCGTCACAGGTCCTGAGGCCCATTTTGGCCTTACGGGTCAGGTGGATGGAGTGGACGATGTCCTGGTACCTGGAACAGGGACAAGACTTTGTATTCAGTTTCATGTTGTTTTTCTTCTTTATTTAAGCCAGCATTGTAAGCACTTTCCTGAATTTTATATATTTTGATAAACAAATTGCTGCTGCTGCAACGCAACAATGGCGTTCATCTCTTTATAAACAGGAGCTCGAAACAGATTCACATGGCACCTACTGGATCACGCTGACAAATCCCTGAAGACTGGTAAACTGCTGGAGCTGGATGGTTGTTTATTAAAGCAATTATCTCTCATGATAGTGTGCACACCTGCTTTGGATCTTGGCCTTCAGTTCGCTCTCTCGAACCCCCTGAGAATGAAGACCTTCCACTAGTTCCTCCAGGTCAGCTGGATTGTCACATATGAACCTGAATTCAGAGGGAGAACATTTTATTAAAAACACTGAGTCTCTTTCATTTGACTAATGTTCTCCTTCTGTTTAAACACAGAGAGGCAGAAAGAATGTTCTCACCAGAGGTTCTGTCCCTGCTTGGGAACAGTAGTTTCTATACAGACGTCTGCTGCTGCACCCTGCTGGACTCCTTCACTAATAGCACCGTCAATGCTGCCATCATCCTTTTCAGCTCCTACAACACAAACAGTAATTAATGATGTAATATACACATACATTTTATGCTTAAAAATAATAAGATTTATGTAAACATTCAATTTTTGGGATGACTTTGGGTACTGCACCTTGTGAATCTTGAGCAGCAGCCGACCCTGCATCCTCCTCCTCCTCTACCACCGCCTCAGGCTCAGCTGGCTTGTCCTCTGGCGGAGGGGTGAAGCTATAGTCGATGCTTTCGTGCACCCAGCCTTTCTCGATGTACAGACCAGGGACCACGTCAGAGAAAAGCCAGTATCTGGAAAAACGTCAAGGAAACTGTGGTTATAATTTATCGACGTGACTATCAGAATACACATTTATTTCCACATAATCAGTCAGTGTTTGAGTGCAGCATTCACCTGTTATGATTTCTGTCTGTACCCAGCGGGGTTCTGCGCATGACCAGTCTGGCTTTGGTTATACCGTCCTGGAAGGCCCTTTCTGCAGCAGCTCTCTGTTTACGTATCCGCTCCTCCTCAGCCTCCTTCTCCATGCGCTCTGTGGTAGAATAACACAGTAAGAGCACCAAATTAAAAACAAAGAAAAACATCTGGCTTTGCTCTAAATGAGTATGAGGTCTCAGTGGTGGAGAGCACTGAAGGAACAAAAAAAACAACACATTTTGAGAGGGCTCATCTGATAAGTTTACCTTTGTTCTGTCTGTCCATCTCCTCCTTCTCCTTCTTTGCCTGCATGGCCATCAGCCGCCGGCTTTTCACGGAGCTGATCATGTCCTCTGGCTCCGGCTCTGGCTCCACCTTTACTTCTTTTTTGGCCTCCTTCTTAGCACTGCCCTCTTTCTTTTTCTCACCTTTGAGAAGAATTAAAAAAGGGAAACAACATATTGGTGTGAGTTTGTATTGATGCTTAGAGAACATTAATGAAAGGATAAATGTAGATTTTCCTCCTTCTAGCATTTTGGCTATAGAAAAAACATTTGTAATCAATGTTTCAGATTGTGTTGATTTTGATTTTATAAAATTTTTAGTACAAAAACAGAAAAGTAGAAATCACAACATTAAATGTTCTCATGTTAATCAGTGCTACATTAAATACATAGAGCCCTCTGGGGATCCCCGCCTACCTTTGCCCTCCATCTCCTTTCTCTTCTTCCTCTCGGCCTTTTTGCGGTCGTTGACCTCTTTCAGCATCGCCAGGCGCTCCTTCCAGAGCTCAGCAGACCGTTGCTGCTTTGCATCGACGTGGTCTTCCACCGAGTATGTCATGAGTATGCGGTGGCACAAGGCCACCAGCAGGCTGACCTTCTCCTCTGCACTCAGCTCAAACACCTCGACCGTCTCAAGCTTGTCCAAGAACTCGCTGGTCACCACATCGTCAAAGCCCCCCAGACCACCGGAATCTTCTGAGCCCTGGCCGCTCTCCTCGCCATGAGCGTCACACGGTCGCAGGCACAGCCGCGCAAGCTCTGATGCCGAGTGCATGGTAAGCGGGATCTCAGATAAGGGCATATCGAGCTCGCTGTAGCCTTCTGCCAGCTCATCCTGCAACAGCGTCTGAAGCAGCACCACGAGGACGCGGTTCAAGTAGAGGAAGCCGGACCGTTCCCCGGCCAACGCGTCCATCAGAGCCACGGCTGTAATGGGATACTGGTCATCTGGCATCAGCAGCCCTGCATAGCAGTGAAGGAAGTCCACGACCATAGCCACGTCACCAAACAGGGTGTTGGGCAACCCCTCGGGCATGTCTACCAGCTTGAACGTAGGCAGGTTCTTGCCGCCTTCAATCTCCTGGTCCTCATATCTGCGCGACTGCTCGCGGCGGACGAGCATCTCCTTCTCGCGCCTCTCCTTGGCCTTTTCTCGCAGTTTCTCTTTGAGTTCTTCACGCCTTTTCTTCATCTCTTCCTGTTTTTCCTCTTCGCTCATGGCCGCCCATCGCTTCTTTTGCTCCAGTAGCTCCCAGCGCTTCTGCACCAGCTCCTTGAGCTCTTCTGGCAGTCGACCCCGGTCATCTGGGGACAAGGTTTTTGCAGCCTTGGAGATGAGGGAGGAAAGGGAGTTCTTTTTGTCCTCTTTGCCTTTGTTCTCTTTATAGTAGCGAAGGAGGTGGAGAGCCATGGGGTGCAGTGGCTTCCCCAGTTTAGGTGTACCAAGGCTGGTGCTCCGAGCTCTCTTCTTAGGGCTCCCAGCAGGTGTGCTCTTAGCCAGATGCAGCAGAGTCATCTGCTTCATCTTTGGTGTCTTAGCACCTGCTTTACCATCCTTTTTAGAAGCCTTGAGCACATTGAGCTTCTTATCACCGCTCTTTCCACTCTTCTTTCCTTCTTTCTTCTCCCCGGACTTTCGACCTGATTTTGGAATGGAGGGAGAGGAGCCTTTGCCTTCTCCTTTCTTTGGAGTTCCCGAGTTCTTTACTTTGAGTGGGGAGCCATTCATTTTTATTTTCTGAAATACAGACAACATAAGCACATTAACTGATGTAAATCTTGATATAATATCTTGATCGAGATATAATAACGTGCATACAAGTCAGCCAACCTGCATATGGCCCCATATGGTTGGACTAAGGGGCATGCCTAAAGAGTCTTTCTTCTTCCTTTTCTTCTCTCCCTTCTCATTTCCTGAATCCTCTCCTGGTGTGTCGGAGGTCTTAAGCTTCTTGCTAGGTTTCCCCTCTGGAGAAGACAAGCTCTTGCGCTTCGTGGAGGGATTCTCTGCTAAAAACTTTAGACAAATACAACAAGTATAAGTCATGAACAACCACCATTTTCACGCCAAGGCATGTGAAAAATATGACCACGAGAAATTACCTTGTGTGGATCAAGAAGAAAGTCGCTGAATTTGCTGGGCAGGTTAAATTTCTTCACTAATTCGTCTTCAACTACCCAGGGGGCGCTCTCGCCCATTCCCAGCCTCAGAGCGTAGTGCCTGATGAAGTAGCGCATGATCTCCTTGGTTGGAGGTCGCTCCGTTCTGAAAAGGCTGTCTGCTGGGACGTCACTGATCACCTATGAGAGAAGTCAGTGAGGAAGATTCAGTCAGTTTCTTTGACTATTTCACATATCATGAACTGCACATTAAATTCTTTGAGAATCTATGAAAGTAAAAGAAGAGACTTTTTGTTTACTGCTGACAACAGAATACAAACCTTGTCTTCGGAAATGAGTTTCACGTCGTACTTATGAGGAAGGAATTTGGGCATCACCCATCTCTTCTTCTCCTCCTTCATGGCAGTGGGAAGCTTCCTTGGTGAACGTCGTGCTCGGTCACCTGATAGAAAGTGAAAAAACATGAAATACGAGGAAAGAAGCACATTTAAAAATAAAAGTGAAATTACAGGAGAGTGTGAAGATTAAAATATTTTAACCATGCAAGGTGGCTTATAACCTGATGTACTCACTGAGGCTCTCTCTTCTGTTCTCCTCCTCTCGGGGAGGAAGTTCCTTCCTCTGGTTCTCCTGACTTGCGTTCTCCTTGTCGCTGGATGGAGAGTCACAGGCACCTTCGAGCTTCTTCTCCCCCGTCTCGCCCTCTGGGTTTTCGAGGGGATGGATCTTCACCACCTTCACTCGCAAACTTTTATCCTTCCCCACCTCAAGTGAAAACATCTTGTAAACACCTCAGAATACAATGAAAGAAATTGTACCTCATGGACCACTGATGATTTTCGTTTAGGGTTTAAATTAATGCTAACTCATATTACAAAGACTTTACTGCATTAAAATAATTTTGTGCAATGATCATATATTTTTTTATAGCTTTAAAATAACCAATAGCAATGGTTGCCTTATTGAATAGAATATTCATCTAAAAAGTTTGGTACACTTTTGTACATGGTCAGCAATCATTCATTACAAAAACATGTTTTATGCCTGGGGCCTGACATGGATGAGTAGTTCAGTTGTTGACTGTAAAGTTACACAACAGGCAAATTTAGAGGTAAAACTAACCAGGAAGTCACACTCTTCATCCACAGCATACTTAGTGAGGATTTCCACCCAGGCCATTTCAACCAGTTTGTCTAAAGATACTGTGTTGTGGTGGACCATCTCCAGGACCGGCTTCTCAAACCACTGGGGGTACTCCTCCTGAAGCCTGCACACAGAAAAAAGGGGATAAAGTACCATCATAAAGTACTCCATGTGTGCCAGTCCATTATTTTTAATTATCCTGACACTGGTGACTGTGGGTGTGATGCACTCTATTCACAACATCATTTAGTTCACATTGTTTGGATTTCTAAGATTCATTAATCACAGGGACCAGGGCATTACATAACAGGGCAACAAAGGGCTGAGGGTGACCAGCAGGGGGAGCACAACCTGCTCTGTGATATAATTAGACAGCTCTTAAATACAGTATGTGATCCTGAGCGACTTGAGCTCTGGGCAGCTGAGCAGTGCTCCATCCTGACTTTGTTGTGACATCTCGTTGAACCACATACATGTTTTTTTTTACAGTTTCCTCTTGCTGGCAGCAAATATACACACACAACACGCGTACACCTGGTTTGTCATAATTGGACTGACCAATAAGGTGAATAATTGGATTTTTGCTTTGCCCCATGTCCTTCCCTTTTGCAGATCAGGATAAGGGGACCTCTCACCAGGCTATTGCAGATTCAAGGATGACTCAATCACACATCCTCTAAATAGAATGAGAGGAGGAGCACCAGATTTATCCAATCACAGAGAAGCAGCGAGCCTTGTGACCTTCACTGGAAGAGTGTGGATCTTTCCTGACACTACTGAGCTTCTCTTGGAGAGACTAATCTGCATTTTTGAGCAAGTGCATCAAAATAACCAATGACGGTGTACAAATGTACACACACAAATTAGTTTAATGAGAACTGGACTGCCACCTGCTGAACTGTACCTGCATTACTTGTACAACAGTACAGTAATAAGCAGAGTGGCTCAATGGCTCTTATTTCAGTTGTTCAATGAAAATTCTGAACACATGTACACACACACACACACAGGATGCAATACTAACAGTTCGGTGACTTCTTGTTCCTCCTCCCATGCTTCTTTGTGTGTCAGCTGGCTGCTTCCAGTGCTCTTGCATGTCCAGATGCGCTCGTCATACCTCTGCAGGCGAGCCTCATACTCTCTGCAGACATTTCGTCAAGGAAATCAAAGCAGTCACGCGCAAACGGCTCCTCTTGTTTGACCATTTGCTTACAAACAAGGTCCACTGTAGACAGTTTATTATCAGTGATATGCTTAGGAGGGCAATGTTTTATAACTAAGATACATGCATGGTTATACATAAATAACAAATGCGCATTAACAATGCACAGTGGGAAAAGATTTGGGAGATCTGAGAAAGAATAAAGACAGTGAAGGTGCCTGGAAAAAAGTCACAGCTGCCTAAGATGAACAGAAAGTCTGTGGGAAAAGTAAACACTTCTATGTGGGGCTGCAACTAACAATTATTTAAATTATTTATTATTTGTCCCATAAAATGTCAGAAAATTGTGAAAAATGTTTATCACTGTTTCCCAAAGCCAATGGTGATGTCCTCAAATGCCTTGTTTTGTCCACAACCCAAAGATGATCAGTTTACTGTCAGAGTACTAAAGAAATGAACATTTCCGCATCTGGTTCAAATCTGAGAAATTACACACCTTTTTAACTTTTAGACTAAAAACAAATAAGCTTTTACCTATATTAAAAGTTGCCAATTATATATAACAGTTGAATAATAACAAAATGTTGCAGCTCTACATCTGTAAGTACTTGATGGGAGTAAAAAGTTTTTCCGTGCTTCCTCTGATGAAACTGCAGCAGCACTGTGACCAACACTTTGAAGTCAGTTTCGCTCTCACTGTACGTGAGAGGCCTGAGCTAATTCAGCGCCGGATGACAGATAAACATAAAAAAATAACTCCAGACACAAGCAGCCCGGTCAAAATCAAAGCTGTGTCACTACATTAATATAAATCTGCTATAACTTAAAATAAGAAAGTGGCATGTTGAGCTCTTGGTGTGTCAGTCTGAGCTGACCTGCTGTCGTTTAAAGTTTTCATATAAACAAAAGTCGGTAAAGTTAAACAACCACATCACCTGACTCGAACCATCTACATTTTAAATGCGCTGTCTTAAAAACCAATAAGCCACTTTTCAGTCAGCTACTGTCCTCTCTTGACAAACTTTAAAAAATAAAAACAGTGACGTGCCGGTTAACTTTAGCCGGCGATGCTAACGACGAGCTATTGTGACATAATGGGAAACCAAACGTTAGCTGTTAGCATCCGCAGCTGACAGTTATTCAAAGTGAAAGCGAAAACAGCTCATTTACGTCGCTATTTGCGCTTAAACCTACTAAATTTCAAACTAACAGAGGATTTGACCATACAGGATACCTTATTTTATTTTTCGGAGGGATAGCTTGGTGAGCTAGCCTGTTAGCTTAGCTACAATGAGCTTACTAGCATCGTTAGCTTGCCGGCTAACAAGCTGGTCACCGGGTGTGTAGTGTGTACAAGCGGGTAGACTTATTAATACGGGGAAGAAAAATAAGATCAATGTGCGGTAATGTTAAATGGTGTGTGCTACCCAGCTTGTCAGCATTGAGCGTGTGGCCGCACTGTATCAGACACCAACACATGGTGCCGGCTGATCGTCATACTGAAGGATACTCTTTGTTCCTGAAGGCCTCCTTGGTGTGCTCGATGATGTACACCTCCTCTCCCGGGCCTAGAGGCTCGGTCAGCGGCTTCACCAGCGGGTACGGCTTCCGGCCTAATAGCGGGGCCATTATTTCTCTTAAATCCACGGGTGGCGCCGGGCGCAGGTGGTGTGGAAAACAAACAATCTTCTGGTAAACTAACACAATAACACACAATAATAAATCCTCAGCATGTGTAAAGTGCTCTGAAAATGTGTTAGCACGCTGCTGCCGGCTCTCGGCGTGGAGCAGCTAGCTGGTTAGCCTTTATGCTGGATCTCTTTCTGGTTGCAAAACAATAACAGTGCGCTTCTTCTTCTTCTCCTTGCCGCCCGCCTCATTGCATCCTTCTCATTTCCCCAGCGTGCTCGATCCAGACAGTGTCTTTAAAAACAGAGATGCGTCTCAGGTTGTGAGTTCGTAAACTTTCAGCGGCTCCGGATGGACATCAAAACGACGCGGGATCAAACTCGCGGCAGCAGCCAGCGCTCGGCTCGGTTTAGCGGGGTGGTGTGGCGCGCTGTGAGGGCATCAAGTGTTTTCAACTAGGCCTGTGTAATCGAACGCGTCCGTCGCATGTTCCTCCTGTCGGAGCTTGTACTCAGCGGGTTTAACAGCCTCAGTGAATGTTACGGAGGTAAATAAAAAAAAAAAAAGTAACCTGCATCAATCAAGAGGTTAATTCCTTGTCGAAATGGCGGGAGTTTCTAGTCCACCGGCGCTGCTCCGCACACCGTCACTACTCCGTTTCCCCGGCAGCAACCGGCGTCGCACGTACGCCCCGCCCTCTCTCGGCGCTCATTGGCTGTCTAGCTAAAGCGCCTTCGTCAAATTGGTCCGAAGCGGTCTCTCATTGGCTAATCCGGTCTGTCTATTGTCGCTCTAGAACAGCCCTCTCTATTAAACCACGCCCATGTATAATACATATAAATAAGAGACTAGAGGTCAGCTGATGACAATAAAGATTATATCATCCTTTTAACTCGTTAATGCTTAAGTATCCTAATAATTTCATAACATGTTTGTTGAATACCAATCTTTTCTCTTTGAGTTATCGTATCACTTTCAGATCCCTTTGTCTAGGCTCCATTTTGAGCATGTCTCATTAAACAATGGGGCCTGCCTTCATTATACAGTAGTGTGATTGGTGAATAAATGCCACACATACAGCACCAGTGAATTGAAATGGAAATAAAAAGTAGCATTTATTGTGGTATTCAGCTATAAACATGGGCAAATTATATTATAAATATTTTTTTAAAAGCATTTTATTCTTCCATGTGTAAAGCCAAAAGAAAGATCTGCTGCAGAGCGGGCGTCATATTCAAAACAAAATGGCACATCTAAACATCAATCTGCATCAAGCAAGCACATTTAACAGCTTTTCAAAATGTTCTGTAAACCTCAAAGATAACATAATAGGATATGGAAACATGCAAATGCAAAGTCTGACTGCTTAAAGACCAAATAAGAAACAGTTAGTTGCCATAAAACTAGACCTTTACAGCATGTCATCAAATTACACACTGCCTGCAACTGCAGCGACTGCCACACAAAGTCTGGAAAATCCTTTCCATTCATTTCAGTGATCACTGAAAACTTTAAAAGTTTAAAAGTGAACAAAGATTTTTGCAGTAAGTACTTGTTTGTCATTTGCTGAAATGTAATATTTGCGTAAATATGTCAAGAGAAGTTTGAATAAATTGGAAAGCTTAGCTAATCTGACAGAGAACAGGTATCATGTGCGTTTTAACAAAATGACTATAAACAAGCTATCTCAAAGCAGCATTTTCTCCTGTGCAAATCTTCTTTAAAGGAGGTGCTCCTGATTCATCCAGTTCCTCCTGTTGAATAAAAAGGAACATATTAATTAGGTTACTTAAAAGCTCAGATGGTTTGAAACAAATCCAGTTTAATTTAACATCAATTTAGAGACAGACCCCCAGAGAAATAAAATTAAATTCCTGTTTAATCAAAGTGTTTTGGCTCTTCCTTGAACCTGTGTGTCTGGGGTGCTCCGTCTGACAGTTCCTGATGAAAGAAGGTCCTCCTTGATGAGAGTTGGAGGCTCGTCGGCCCCCTCCTGTCCTGAATGAACTGGCTCTGCATTCACAATAAAAAGCAGAAATATATCCTAATTAAAAGGTGCAATGTGCAATTTTGTCATTTTTACACTTTTTGATATATTCAGCAAATATTTCCTCACGGTCCAGAATACATAGCCTCTGTAGTGGGAACTAAACAGTATCTCAGGTCGACTTTGAACAACAGCAGGTTTATAACGGGATCATTTGCCTTTATTGTGAATATTTGCTTCT
>JAVQJZ010160129.1:0-14304 GCA_036025355.1 Leiopotherapon unicolor
TGTGGCCTTTTTTTTACTTCTTCAAATCCAGAACAAAAAAAAGTTTGATGCAAACATTATTCCACCCACTGAGATGAAGGTTTGGACAAAAGTTGTTTTTTTTCATCTCTTCTTTTCCTCTCCGTTCTCCTTCTCAGTGAAATCAAGTGAAAACAAACATCCTTCTCAAACCTTCAGCAATTACCAAGCGATGAAATTTACGCACTGCAACAGAAACGTCTCAAACAGGCATTAATACGAAACACTTAACATATTAATAATTGTCAGCACAAAGAGAAAGAGAGAGAGAGAAACCCTGGGCACTCTCCTATTAGAGCTGTCAAGCAGAGAAAGAAAGAGAGAGAGAGAACAGGGGTGTGAGAAGGGGAAGTTTTTCATTCATTTTCCAGCGCTCGCTATAATGGTCAAAACACAATTAAAATATAGAAAAAGTATTTAATGACTTTATCCAGCAGTGGTCATTTAAGTGAGCATTGATTAATGGGACGTCATTTAAAGAGAAAAAAAGGTGCGCAGTAAGGAAGGATCGTTATAATTAATGTCCTCTGCACTCTGTAGATCCGGGGTGCTGACTGCTCTGCAAAAAAAAAAAAAAAGAAAAAAAAAATCCATCCTATGAAAGGGTTTCATTGAGTGCTCGGTCTGAAAAACCCTTTCTTTCACTCTTTATTGTCATATCGCATCTGAAAGGTTCAGCTTGATCTCGACTTTTTAAGAAACTTTTCCTCGGTCTGACTTCACTTTTTTTTTCTCTGTTTCATTTAAAGACAAGTGTGTTTTTGTGGAGATCGGTTCTGAAACAAGCCCAAAGTGCACTGCTCTCATCTCAATTACAAAGTTTCCTCACGTGTTAAACCAACAACACGGCTGAAGCTTACAGCGACGTTTGGCATTTCGTTTTTTTTCTCCCTCCCTCTCTCTCTCTCTCTCTTTCTTTCTTTTTCTTCACTCTTTCTCAACAAGCGCTCACCGCCGTTTCAAAGTCAGACACACGGAAAGGAGATGGATCCGCACTCGATCTGGACCTCATCGGGCTCATATCAAAAGTGATACATCGTCCCCAAAACTTTTTTTTTCTTTTCTGGCACTGCTGGCAGATCTCGCAGAGAGAGAAAAGAGAGGAGGTGGGGGGGTGATGTTGGGGGGGTGTGTGCGCATGTGCGAAGGTGTCCAGACTGACAATGCTGGAGAGATAGCGCGTTTGGATTGAGAAACCCAGAGAAAAAGGACAGAGGGAAAAAAAACTTTAAAAAAAAAAGAAAAGGAGGGAGGGAAAAAAGAGCCAAAAAAGATCCAAGAAAAAATCCAAACAAACCCACGCCGAGAGACTGGCACCATGAGGTCCAAAGGCAGGGCACGGAAACTGGCCACGAGTAGGTGCAACATCCCTTTCTTTTTTTTTTCCTTCTACTTCTTCTTCTTCTTCTTCTCAAACATGCCATCTTATATACACCTTATAGATGTTATCACCGCGCGTCTTAAGACTTTGCTCACCGAGCCGGGTTGTTTATTTTTTTTTTGGTTTTTTTTGCGCGCATAGTCTTCACTTTCACCTGCGTTTTTTTAAACGAAAAGCGGCGAGGCTGTCAGCGGAGGAGCGAAAACTTTCGAGTTTTAGGGAGCGACGGAGGAGAAGTTCGCGCAGCTCTGGAGACCGACTCGTTGCATGTAGTGGGCGCTGTGACGAGCCTCCTGGAGCTTTAAAAAAAAAAAAACTCGTCCCGTGCATCGGTATTGCAATCTGCATGCTGCTGCTGCTGCTGCTGCTTGAAGGTTTTTTTTGTCACTTTGGAAAAGGCAGGTTGATGGAGAGGGAGAGAAAAACAGAGAAAACGAGGATTCAGACAGGCTCGGTGCTGTTGTTTGTAACTCCTGTTTGTGTGAGTCATGCGGTGATGATCGTTTTAATGCGTGCTGATTGTTAAATTCTAAGAAAAAAAATCACACTCCTGTTTATTTTTTTTTCATGCATGGATGTTTTACTTGACTTTTGTCATTTTAAATATTGCTGGCTGCAGACTTCATGTTCTGTTTTAAAATAATAACTTAAAATAATCAATGAGTTTGATTCGGTTAAGCGTAATGTCGCAACTCTTGTCATTAAATCGATTTAATTACTCGGACGCGATCAGCTATGAGAATTAATGCAAGGAGATGATTGATGCGGCTATTCATGCATTGATCTGCTACAATAAATTATCAAGAATTATAGCCTACTCTTTTTTTTCTTCTTCTTCTAAAGCTCTCTCTTCACGGGTGTTTTGCATAAAGTATCCGTGCTGTGTGGACTTGTCTTTGAGTTTGGACTGTCCAAACTGTAAAAGGCATCTGGAATTGTGCTGCAGATGTTTATTAGGCAGGGTGGTAAAAAAAAAATATAGAGACATCACAGTGATGACCCCGGCCCGCAGTGTTTTAGTGCTTGCAGAAATTTGATAGAAAAGCAGGTTGTGATTTTTGTCTCAGTTTCAGTCAGCACCTTTGCTGTAGTGGATAAATCGAGCTTACACAAAGCAAATAAAACAA
Source organism: Leiopotherapon unicolor (assembly GCA_036025355.1). Taxonomy (NCBI): domain Eukaryota; kingdom Metazoa; phylum Chordata; class Actinopteri; order Centrarchiformes; family Terapontidae; genus Leiopotherapon; species Leiopotherapon unicolor. Next base: position 2,527 of record JAVQJZ010160129.1, read on the forward strand.
GCTGGTGTAGGAAGTGCAGCGTGTGTGTGAAATGATGTGGACAGTTAACGCTAATAGGCTGCAGCTCATGGAGAAGTTACATGTGGTTAAAAGAAAGTTACTTTAAAAAAAAAAGTTTAACACACGAGTGCAGTATAGGCCAATACAGACACTGATAACGTCGGATAAAGTATATAACTACTTAATGTGACTCTAAAATAAGATCAGAAAATACTGTGACACGCACTGGGACATGGGTGCGCGCGCACACAAACACACACGCACACACAGTCATCATGATCATGAGGAATAAAAACTTGGTTTTCCTCGCAGCGGCCTGCAGGTCCCTCTGGATTGTGAAATAAAGTTTTTTTATTATTATTATTATCCCTGCTCACAGAAACGCGCACAAAGGAGGGATCAAGCCACAACTTGCACCACGTTTTCTGCTTGCGCACCATTAACGCCACTCTGTGAATCTAGAAGGGATCATTCGTCGTGTGTTTAACGATTATTATTGTGGAGATGGAGCAGAGACGGAGGTTTCTGCGCTTTAAGTCAGAATTGGTGTGCGTGCGTGTGTGTGCAGTTGGGGGGGTGTTGTTGGGTCCCCGAAGCAGCGGGCTCTTTCTGGCCCTCAGCCAGGTCTGCACAGTGTCAACAGTGAATATTTAAATTCCCAGACCCCTCATAAGAGCTGGGCTGGTAAATGCGTTCAGTGTGTGTGTGTGTGTGTGTGTGTGTGTGTCCGGAGAAGTCGTGTTAAAACGGGGGCCTCCTTGCAGAACATTCATGTGATTTAAAAAAAAAAAAGTGGGAGAGGAGGAGACGGGGGGTGGTGTAATAGAGGAGGTGATGGAGAGGTGGTAAACGTGAGAGTGATTGATGGAGGCTGACTGATTAGTCCGCACGTCCAGATGTGATGCGGTGCGCCACAAAAACTCGCTTTTGCTTCCCAACGAAGTTTAGCCAAGGCGCGCAGGCCGCACCCCGGGGTGATCTGCGAGGTGGAGGGGAGGGAGGGGAGGAGAGGAGGGGGGGCTTTGATGATCCAAACTAGCTCGGTGCAGGCCTAATTAAAGGCCCACTTAGCATATTTGTGTCCCAATAAAACCCCCCCTTGATTATAACGTGTTTAGAGGGCTTTGATGATTTATAAGTAATAATTACAATGACGATTAATTTCACATCACCCACCTAGAGAGGCGTTTGGGATGATTTACATACCTATAGCATGGCAGGATCTATACTATTTTTGAACACTGTGTAAAAAAAAATAATAAACACATATAGCCTATTGAAGAAAAGTTAAAGGAAATAATTTGAAAGCTTAAGAAGATGATTCAAATCCAGTCTGACACACATTTTATTGTTTTTTTTTCCACATTTAACACAAGATTTTGTCAGCCACTGACTTTCTGTCAATAAAACAAAAAACTTAATTGATGAATACTTTATAAATTGACGCTCCTGATTCGCACGCGCGTGCGTCAGAGAGAAACGAGAGAAAAAACATACAGAAGAGAGAGAGAGTGAGGGGAGGCCTCGGTGTGTCCGTCTCTCCTCCTCTTCTCCTCTTCTCCTCGCATTGTGCACTGGGCCGTGCATCTCGCGTTTGTCTGGCGGAGCTCATTAAAACGGTTAATAGATCGGCCCATTTAAAAGGTGAGAGGGAGCGGGCCGGCGCGAGGGAAGTGAAATAGAGAGCCCCATTAAACAGGCCCTCGTTGTCCCGGAGCGGGCCGCTTGGTGCCAGAGCCACCCGCACACAAATGTCCCATCTCTGCTTCTCCTTCAGTAATGGACGAGGTCAAGAATCGGCTGCGGTCCGCGGCGGAGGTTTCGCCTTTTTCCTGCTTTCTGTTAATCGTCGCTTTGATCTCGTTTTATGATGCGAATAAATGACCATATAGCCGTTTTTGTTTGCTTTATTTATTTATTTTTTGCTTTCGATTTGTGCAAGTTACGTCAGGTTGAATTTAGATCAGTCTGAAGATGATCTGACAGACACATCTTAAGAGTAAAAAGTAGTTTTCTTTTTTGGGGGGAGGAGAATTCAATGAGTATACTGCTTCAGGTGATTCTCAAAAGATTTTTGCATTTTATTCTAAATGATTCAGTGGCTTTCTCTGAGTTCCTGTTGCTTTAGATGAATGCTTGTGTGTGAAATGCCCACTTAAACTTGAAGTCGCATGAAACGTGTGTGAGAGAATGTCAACACTTTACTTTTTCAGAGTCATGGATGTCTGACAGTGATCAGTAAGACAAAAACGGTCAACACGTTTATGAACGAGCAGCAGCATTTCTCCTTGTTATAGCTTACAGTGTGAGAAAGCTTGTCAAACCAGGTGTGTGTGTGGGTTTGTTTGTGTGTGAGGTTTAGTGGGGTTTGGGGTAGTGGGGAGAGGCGAAAGGGAGGCGGTTGACTGTCACCCAGGCCCTCTCATCTATCAACGCCCCCATCTGTCTGACTTGTCGTACACTTTCCTCCTCTCTTACGATGGAAACACGCACACACACACACACACATAGAAAATGGCTCTTTTGGAAGACGATCGAGTCGTCCAGGACTCAGTCTCAGGGCTGTAAACAGAGAGCTGATGAGGTTAGTGGTTTGTTTATGCACCATTGTCACCCGCTTGAAGGATGGCCCCTGTCCCGAGCAGCCGGGGGAGCCTCCAGGCCTCGTCACGGGTCCCCTCTTAGGCCCCACGACACAGCGTCCCAACCCTGGGGGGTTTCCTCTCTCCTGTCTCCGCTCCCTCGTTCCCACCTTCGCTCCCCGTTCTCCTCCATCTCAGTCCATCATGTATCTGACAATTTTCATAAAGCATAAAGCCACACAGACGAGCAAAGTTTTTTTTTATTTAATGGTGGCAGGTGAAAACGTGTGTAGTTGTGCTTGTGCGCAAGGCCATAGTGTTTGTGTGTGTGCATGTGTTGTTGTTGTTGGGGGTGGGTGGGTGGCGGTGCGGTGCAGCGACCCAGACAGGGCAGTGTGGGAACACCAAGGGATGGATGGAGGGAGGGAGGGTGGGAGGTGGGTGTGCAGCAACATGTCAAGCCTGGGAACCGCTGTGTGTTTACCACAGGGAAACCGTACCAACACAGAACAATGAGCAAGCCTTACCCCTTCTAAATAAAAAAAAAGTCATTTCTGCTCCCCCCCTCCTAAAGGTCATGGAGTTAGAGATAGGGAGTCCACACAAAAGCCTCCAGTCTGTCGGCAGTCTGGTCTGGCCCAGTACGGTGCCAAGGCTGAGGTCATTATCAACAGAGCAGTCCCAAGCTAAGCATATTTTTATAGATTGTGCTTGTGTGTGTGTTTGGAGGGGAGGTGAGCGAGTGTGTGTGTGTCTGTGTGTGCACTTATTTGGTCAAGTCGAGTGTGTACGTGCGAGTTTCCAGTGCCTATGCGCGGAAAACAAAGGCGCTCCGCGGAGTGCACGCCGCGGCTGTCAAACGTGCGACGCGCCGCCATTTTCTCATCACAAATTGGTCCGAGATAAATGGCATTCTGCTGAGTTGAAAAGTTTACCCAGACATCAAACTGATTTGTGTGTCGTTATGATGTCTGAGGAGTTACAGTGTCAACGGATTGCTGATGGTGCGGTTCGCCCGGGCTATTAATGACGCGGTGCGAAGTTAGCACTCCCTGGCGTGCTTCTCGAGGAGATGTCTGTTAGCTAATTAAAGAAACTCAATCATTTTATACCCCAATCAATTACCTGAAGCAGGTGGTAGAAACAGGGCCCGACACTCTGGCCTCATGTCTCACATCAGCTAACTACCCGAAGTCACTTTACTACATTGTTGAATGCTTTTACGGGGAGGAAGAACAAAGCAAGAGGCTCGATGTGACTTTATTCGAGCTGCCAGTCTTTCTTTGCTGCACTTAACTCCACCATGATGTTATATTTGCATGTGTGTGTGAAGGCTGTACTATTAGCATTTGACTTTTTCATATCTCACCAAGTCACACAGAGTAAGTGCATAAAGACAATGGATATATCATATCATTAATTTTGAATCAACAGTATATATCTCTCAGGTACGCTGCAGTGCATTTGCTTGTGAACATTTTTTTTTTTACCACTGTCATTGAGGCTTTGACAGAACAGTGGCTTTTTTTTTCTTTTTTCTTTTCTTACACACTGGAGGGAGCACACAGCTATAAACAGGAATTACTCAACAATCGCTTTGTGAATGTGGTGATAACAGCGTGTTCCAGCACTGCTTGGGGGATCTCCCTGGGTGGAGCAGGCTGGCCCGTGGGATGGAAGGACCGAGGAAGGGAGCGAGGGAGCGAGTGAGAAAGCGAGCGAGGGAGGGGGGGAAGGAGAGAAGGAAAGTCATTTCTGATAAACAGTAGCATAAAAACAGGGCATCGGGTCAAGCCCATCTCTGGCTGAAAAGGGAGGACAGGACGGAGCAGAGTAGTCAGGTGCGTTATGTTTCTTTGTGCACACGATTCTTGTACACCTTTCATCTCGAGCCACAGCAAGCTGCCCCCACACAGCACTCTCCACCCTGAAGCTCATTAAGCGGTGACCTCTGGCCCCCGCAGGACGGGAGAGATGAGGGTAGGAGACGTGATCAAAGCCCGGGCCTTCCTGATGAAGTTTGCGCTGCACCACGTTCACCCGATTGGACCTGATAGCAGCTGTCTTGCCTGCCTCGCGGTGCTGAAACAGTGATGGTTACAGTGAGAGACACAAAGAGGAAAAGTCATGACAAGCTGTGAATTCATCATGATGGGCAACATACATGTGTTTATAAAGTATTGCCGTTGTTTGGGTTGTAGTCATCACAATACTCCTGTTGTTTTGTGGTGCATGTTTTGTACCAAAGGCTCCCAAGTAATAACGGTTTTTAGAAATATTTTATGCGAGGTCAACCAAACTTCTTACTCCTTCATTTTGCTGGATGGATCAAGACATTGCGGAGCACACTCTTGAGATCCCAAAGTCCAATCGTTTGTCGGAGGCGGGTTATTTTTCCACTGCAACATCAGCGCTCACCTCAGTGTTCCACTCCCAATCCCATGTCTGAGAAAAGGAAACGCCACGTCCCTGTCCTCAGAGATCCATTTTGATGACTTCCCCTCTGTGGATGCATGAGTCTGTATTAGCCGTGCACCTTCTGCCTGTGTGTGTGTGTGCGCCTGTGCGTACAAGTGTTGTTGGTCAGCCGGGGTCGCAGCAGAGGAAAAAATGCGGCCGCAGAAAGGAATGCAGGGCTGATTAGCGCTGCTTACCTGTAAGTGAACTGGACGTGCCGGCGTGTGATGAGACCGAGGAAACAAGGGAACAATAGGACAGTAGAGATTCCTTTCCACGCCGCATTCCAGCGATCCTGCAGCCGGGGCCCCCTGCTCAGAGCTTTGATGAACCCTCCTCGCGGCTTCCTGGGATTGTCGCTCCTCGGCAAACACAAAAACATAAAGCGGCCGGTGAGCGGGGGCCAGGGAAGAGAGAGCACGGCCCTCCTCAGGATGTCCTGTTTTGATTAGCGTTAGCATCCTAAATGCACCATAGAAATATTATTCTAACACGGAGAAGAGCTTAGCGGTGACACATCCACTTCTTTCCACCGCGTGACCTCCAGGGTCAGATACACTACAATGAGCCAGGAATCAAAGAGGTGCTCCTCACCCACTGATCTGACTGAGGAAATCATGTGAGGAAAAACAAGGCGATAAAATCATAGGGAGAGGTTTCTGCGCCCGTCAACAGGTGGAAGCTTCTCAGGCCAGTGCTTTTTTAGAGCTTTCTAAGAAATATATGACAGTCTACCAAAACAGGTCGGTGGCATCACTGTCATGCTTTTATTTGGATGTCAGGAAGTGGTGAGGAGCGGTGGTGGGTTTCAGAAACACTTCCCTCTGTTAGAGCAAGCTGATGTTCCCTCTCAGATCAGAAGACAATGTCAGTTTCTCAAACAGACAACAGGACACTAAAATATTGAAGGAGGTGTGAAATGTTTTGTGACATCTTCCGTACAGCTTCTATTAGTTGTTAACTTAATATGTTATTCACAATGAAATGACTAGCTTTTATTCTCATAAAACTGAGGAGATCTCATTTGGTTGAAATAGTTAATCAACTGGCGACTTTTTCCTTTAAGTAAGTACCTTAGCTCTGTGTTTCGGGCTCTTACAAACAGTGTCCTCTTTCAGCAGCCCACACCACATCTTTTCTGTCTCTTGTGGAATCAGAGAGCAGCGAAGCATTGCAGCACGGTTTGTTGTTTCGCCTGTGCTTGAGGGCTTTAGTTTGACAGGAGGGCACCACTTTGTTCACCTCAGTGTCCAGAGGGGACCCCTAGGGGCCTCTGTGCCTGGACGTCTCTGTCAAGGCTGTGGCAGGACTGGGGCAACGGGGGGCCCCGCTGCTCACTGGGTCAGTGGACAAGCTAATCGATTTTATCTCCGTTTCACACACCACGCCAAACCCCTACTGGCCTGATATTCACATGTTCACTGTTCAGGGGATTATGTTCCTTCCATCTTCTGTCTCTCTCTCTCTTTCTCTTTTTTCCCCTCCCTCAGTTTCTTTCTCTCCCACCACATTTTTTTGTGTTTCTCATTTGTCTTTCCTCCACTGTGTTTTGTCTACATCTCTTTCAGTCTTTATCTCCCTCCCTCGCGCCTTCCCTCGCGCCATCTCTCTCTCTCGCCCCCTTTTTGAAGGCAGTGTTTTTAAATTTAGCCTCCATGCCCGTCTCGGGGTTGGCGCTCCCCTAGAGGGAGGCCGGTGGGCAGTCGGAGGAGCCCTTGTTTTCCCGGCCATTCCTCTGGATGAAGCGTCGGAACGAGAGAACGAAAGCTTTGGGAAAGGTCTGGAAACTTCCCATTCATCAGTGTAAGGAGATACCGCGCTGACAGTTAGCAGACGGCCAGCCAAGTACAACACGGGACAGCCGCGTGGGCCCGCAGCTCTCGGCTCGGCAGACAGACAGAGCGAGAGCAGACCAAACACCCCACTCATCTCTGTTCGAGGAAGTAACATATGTTTGCATTTTAGGCATTTATTCTGATTCTCTTGCGTGGAGTGACTCAAGTGCGAACAGTAGAATAAGTGAATGATTACTGGTGCAATCATAACTAATATAGTAATAAAGAAGAGCAGGGGGCAACAAAGTTTAACACTGCAGACAAATAATGATTACAGGCTGTCATTTAAGTAGTGGAGAAAACTGTGGTTAGTTCTTCTCTGACTTTTTCTGCTTTTCAAGATTACAAAAGGGGAACTGTGCTTTCTGTTTTATAACATTTATCCAAAATTCTACAATTACTGTACATTTTCGTCAATATTTGTATTGATTGGATTTTTTCCTCTTCTTTCCTCCTGACACACCCTCGCATCATGCCGTCCCATCAGCCACTGCAGCAGGGCAGAGTGCGTGCATACCCTCAGGGGCAGTAATACATGTATGAAAGTAATGATTTATATGCACCCATAAATACATGAGTGTTTGAATATTTATCCATCCTTACAAGAAATTTGGACACGTCTCGCTCACATACACGTACAGGCCCGCGTGACCGGGCCGGGACGGCACGTTGGCGGGGCGGCACAGGGCGGGACATTGCAGGTGCGAGTCTGTGTCTCTCTGCCCGGCCATTAATCGCTGCCATCTGACAGTTCAATCTGCGAGGGGCCGAGCGGAGCAGCCGGCTGGTTACCAGGGCAGGTCATTACCAAGCATGGAGGCAGCCAATCGCATCAGCGATCAATGACAAAGGCTGTAGAAGGGGAGAGTGCGAAAAGTGAGGGAGAAGTAGAAGGGAGGTAGGGTGGAGAAAGACAGAAGGTGAAGGAGGCAATGGAGATGTAGGGATGAAGGAAGGGAGGGGAGAGGAGAGGTACGGCAGGATGAAGGTAGTTACGCCGCTGAAGGTCAGTTCTTGGTTGTGGAGTGGATGACAAACAGGCTGTCAGCTGCCAAGAAATGGAGATATTCATCTGATGCTGCACAACTAGAAATATGGCCCCTCGCACATGCACCCACATAAATGCGCACAGACGTAGTCATTGCCGTAGCAGCTTGATTGAGAATGCAGCAGGGGAATTTAGTGTGAGCTATTGTTTTATGAATCCCATATACAAGGTGTTGGCAGTCTCCGCCGCCCTTTTAGTGGTCAGCTTGGGCTGCGCTGTAGTAAAAGTAATGACTGCCTGTGAATAAAAAGGAAAAAAAAAAGTCAGTTCATGAAAGCGCCACAACTCCCCGTGGCCCCGCCTCTGATGCCCATCACGTTACCACGGGAACAGCTGGCACTGCGAGCTCCGTCCGGCAGTGTTTACCCAGCCCCGAGAAGTCAAACATGGTCTCCCTCTACCAGAAGGAATTCTCTACACTTTACGACATTTATCATATTTCATGACGCAGTGAATGTCGTTTTCACCCTCTCACCCCGTGTTTTCCCTCAAACTTTTCTTTCTTTCTTTTTTTTTTTTTTTTTAAGAAATGTTGACGAGGGGATTAATTGATGTTGTGGGTGACAGTATTTGGCTGGGGCTCTGATAAAACAACAAGGAGATCTCTCTTTTCTCCCCAGAGGCCTACAATAGCAGAACTGGTCGTTTATCCTGCACTATCTCTCAGCAGATCCACTGGCCCGGTCTCACACACACACACACACACACACACGCACACAGGCCATGCCGGCGTGGACACCACTGAGTGATGATGAGTCATTATAGAGAGTGTGCCCTTCGACCTCCTCCAGTCTTTATGGATCACTCTCTGGCAGAATCATATTCCCTAATGCCAAGTTCCTGTCCATCTGCCTGCCTGTCTGTCAGACAGTCAGGCCCCTTAGTTTCTCTCCCATACTCTCTCACTTTCTCTCTCTCCCCTGAGTTTCACACACCAGTTCATCCCAGACATCTCTGTCTCTGTTTATTTTAATAACAAACAGGAAAAATATCTCCTTTTCCCATTACCAAATGTTTGAATTTGATCGTTTTCATGTATTCCATAGTGAGAATAATGGACATAAGCGTTGATTTGTTCTGCGATTATTTTTAGATGAACTTGAGAAAGCCTTCAGAAGTTGTCTGTTATCCAAGGGCGTGGTAGTTTAGAAGATAAATGATATCTATTCATCCTAACCTACCATCTACTTCAGTGTTGAGATTGGCATGCAGCAGCACTTTAGTTAAATTCACAGTAATCCAATACATCTCATTGCATGTAAGTATTTTCCCCCCATCTATTTCCTCACTTGCATATGATTGTGGTAATCCCTCAGTGCTCCGAGCAGCAGAGCAGCAAAGGAAAGCAGAGGCAAGGAGTCAGTTTGGATTTCTACACATCCTCTTCTTTTTTTCTGTTACTTTGTTAATCTAATACTGCCACTCTGCCAAGAGTATTCTGTGTAGATCAGGCTGCTAATATGTTTTTTTTTTTTTTTTGTGGGCGCTAGCATTTGATCCTTCTTTCAACAAATGCAATTTGTTTGGCCTGATTTGATCAGGCGCAGCAGCATAGTTGCGTGCAGGCAGGAGCAGGTAAACCCTCCGAACGTTAGGAGCTAAAATGTTTTTGCGAGAGGGGAAACTCTATTACAGGTGTCCTGGACCACGGGGCCCTGCTGGCTCTGATGAAATGCTCTTTGGGTGTTAATGCAATTTTGATTTTGCCTTGCCTGGAGAGTAGCCACCTCTAGGGTTTTCAAACTGGCTCTGAAAGGCAGAAAACAAAGTCTGGATCTAAACCGTGCAATTACTATGGTGGAAACTTTGAAGGGCACTTCCTGATGTAACATAGTCATCTCTCTCGGGACACCAAAGAATGATGCTGTATAATTTTGGTAATGTTTTTGTGGAATAAGCATTGTTACATGTGTGCGCAGGGCATGCGACTTGTAAAGAGGCTCTGCTGCACAGCCAATTACACATACAGTACCTTCCATGTCAACTGCGTACAGCATGTAGTGCTGTAGCAGACATACGCATTGGTAACATGACAGCCGATGAAAACAGGAAAACAAAGCCGCTTGGCTGAGGTCTGTTACGAACAGAGTAGAGGAATCCACAGGGCCAGCAGGATTCTGTTTCTCTGTGACAAGACCATGCTCCATTTGACAACTAGCTGAAATCATTGCAGTGTATGGCGCCAAAATCCACTACTGACAAAGCGAGGCTTTCATTCCACAGCTTGCGCCAGAGGTACAAGGTCTGTAGCAAGTGAACAATGCCTTGCTTACAAGCGAAGTTGAAAAAACAAAAAAAAAAAACGACCAAGGTAATATAAGGTTCATAATCTACACGTTCTCTGCAGCTGCAACTGTGAAGGGCAAATGCCACATACAGCCACCACTAACTCATCATTCACTTTCACCACCAATGCAGTACAGAGACATTACTACTTTATGTTTATTTATAACATATATAATGTGTCACATGTGCGTTTATGTGGCATCTTGTCAATCACTCTAGCTAGCAGTAAAACATCAATATTGTTGTCGCGGCCTTGATTTTAATTGGACTTTTTTGATAAGAGCACTGTTAGAATTTGTCGTTTGAATTTCCTCCCCTGCTTTCAGCAATTATAAGATAAATATACTCCTTTGAAATTTAATTTTAAAACTTGGTTTATTTTGTGATTATTCAAATTCACTTTAAAGGCAGAATTCACCACAGTTGCCCTCAGATTTACACTGCTGAAAATACAGCTGGCCCCTGCAAAATAAGTGACCCGTTTCAGCCCCTTGAGGGTTCAGAGGCTTAGGGTGCATGCTTGCTGTCACACCGTCAGACAGCCCAGAGCCCCACAGATCAAATGCAGGTATGATTTATGTCTGCTGTCCCAGCCTTCACATCGCATGTTCTCCTGCTTCGGAGTCATCGGCCAAACCCAACTGCAGTTGTAATTTGTCTCCTTACATGTGTAGGAGGCGAGAGGCAAAGGTCAGAGAAATGAAAATGACCAGACCTGACTTAATTGTTGTATCTATTTGTGGTTCGAGACAGGATGTCGGTCTGAATGTCTATCTGTCTATTTGTCCATCTGTCTTGCTCCTGTCCCGGCGTCGTGTTTTGTGTCAGTGGGTCGAGACACCCCGGCTGCAGTGAGCCATTACGGGCACTGATCTGATTCAGCAAGAGCGCAGGGTCCACTGAAGAGATCTGTTGGGGCCAGATAGTATCATTATCACAACACACAGCCCGATGGAAAAGTGTTTTTTTTCTGGTTTCTGTTTTCTTTATTAATGCTGCTTTATCAAGCGCATACATTCTGATACAAAAACTGTGCAGTTGTTACTTTTCTGTACATGCTCTAAAGGACAACAAATACTCTAATGTTTCAGATACAACGCTCAGACACCTTTTTGCTTCCAACTTCCTCGCCAGCTTGGCACATCTGACAAGGTTAAGCCAGTAAATTGTGGAGAGAAACGCTTCCTGTGTGTGATTACATTTATCATGTATAATTAGGAAGTTCTGCTCCGTCTGCACATGATGGCCTTTGACCCCAAGTGTGACAGTTGTCGGCTGGTGTTGCCAGACACCCACATGCGCTGTCCAGGTCGTGCTGCTCCCCAAAGTCTGGTTTCCGCTGCAGGATCAAGTGTCTTAGATTGGCTTTCTTTCTTAGCTTTTTGGTTTGAAAAACTTCTCTGATCTCCTTTTTTTTCCAAGGAGAAGATTTGTCATTGAGACCACAATCTAAAAATAAAATACAGAAGAAATAGAGATAATAGAGAGAATAGAGAAATAGAGAAATACAGAAATTGCATTTTATAGATATATATATTGGTACTTTTCTGAATTTGAAGTACTGCTGTAG
>JAVQJZ010160163.1:0-15944 GCA_036025355.1 Leiopotherapon unicolor
GTCTGAGGCGGAGAGAACAAAAAATCATTTTATTTATATTGTAACTTGATGATGATGTGTCAGTTTGACATTCAGCTGCCAAGAGAAAAAAAAAAAACTTATGCAAATCTTGTGCATACGAATTACAGTTTCATTTACCTTTAGAAAGCTTATTATGTACACTACCAGTCAAAAGTATGGACACACCTTCTCATTTAATTCCCTTCTGATCTGACAGTTTCAAACACATTAAGAAGGCAAGAAATTCCACAAATGAACCCTTGGAAAGACACAGCTGTAAGATGAAAACCATTCCAGGTGACCACCTCATGAAGCTGACTGAGAGAAAGCCGAGAGTGCCAAACTGTCAAATCAAAAGGTGGCTACTCTGAAGAATCTAAAACATAAAACACGTTCTGGTTTGTTTAACACTTTTTTCTTTACTATATAATTTCATTTGTGATGTCTTTAGTATTAATCTACTATGTAGAAAATAATAACACATAAAGAAAAACCATTAAATGAGACGGCATGTCCAAATTTTTTTATTGGTTCACTTTTGACAGTGTTTTCACACCTTTTCTGGTCACAGCAGGTCTTAACTTTGTTGGCCTGAGATTGAGATTTTCCTCTGATCCAGACTCAGGGACCTTCTGTGTGATAGTGACCTGAAATATAATCATCACATAAAGCATGTCTTCAAAATATATTGAAAACAATTCTTTTTTTTTTGGCTGAATTCAAAGTGGATCAAAATCTTTATTTTTGGTAATCAACATAAAAAGGAACTTGTGGGGACACGTTGGAGCAGCAGGTGGAGCTATAACCATTATGTTTATGGCATTTGTATTTGTTGATCCTTGTGTGTGTACCTTGTGCGGAGGTTCTCGATGAAAATATGTGATCTCTCCTGCATCAGGACCCACCAGGGCAAGAAGGTGCTGGATTTTCTTCCTGTCTTCCAACTCTCTGTACAACAGTGAATAGATGATTTGATAGTTTTATGTATAGAAGTGCCAGGGAATAATAACGGCAATGCAATACTTAAGATATTAAATGGCCTGCACAGGTGTTCTCCTTTACTCTGAAAAATGAAATCTTGTTCAGAGATTTTAATCAGGATTTTCAGGTGTAGTTAATTATTATTAACATAAAATTATTATTAACATTAAACAGGCACAGGTAAGCACAGGTATAACAGTAATGGTGACTCAGTACAGTACCATCAATTAGGCCCCACCTGATCTTTAGTCTGTCATTTTCTGCATAGAGCCGCAAAGACTGTTCCCTCTCTTGGAAAAGGTAGACCTGCATGTCACTCAATGCATTTTGCAGCTCTGTAATCTCTCCCTCACGCTGTCGTACTTCCCACTGCAGTTTATGCTGGGAAGGTATCCGGGAAGAAGAGAAGACCAGTAAGAAACAGGCAAAAAGACTCTGGCATACCTGAAAAGCAACATCACATGAGTCCCAGCTGTGTCTCACCTGGTCCCCTGTGATGCCTTTGTACTTCTCCAGCATCTGCAGCAGCTCCTCGTGCTCTTCGTCAAACTGGGCGATCTTCTGTCTGTAGAACTCCAGCAACTCCCTTGAGGGACGCAGGTACGCCAGCCGCTCATGGATAGGGGGAAGAGGAGAATCAGGTTCTCGGCCAGGGGTACGAATGTTGGTTCTGTAAGGAAACAAAAAGACTTCTTAATGAAGTGTACATGTACAGTACTATCTGAGGCAAAATGTTATCAACAGTAAGAATAAAAATGCAGCCATTTAAACTCACTTAATTAGCGATGCTTAATATAAAGTTGTCGTATTCGATACGATTTAGGACTGTAACAGTGGTCAGGCAGACTGACAGAACCAGTACAAGCATCATTCAGGGAGACTGCAGTTAAAAGACGACATCCTCCTCACAATGGACGCTCTCTATGCTACAGCCACAGTCTGTCCTCCCGTATCTGAGTCGACTTTATTGTTCGATCTTACCTGCGTGGCGTTGCACCTTTTGTAGGGGATCCCATCCTAGCATGAGACACTGACAACAAAAAGTAAAAGAATAAGCGGCAGTTATTGATAACGCAGAAAGGCTTTTTAGTTGCAGGTCTGACGTTCACATGCAGGAGGCAACGCAAACAAAGCTTTGTCAGCCGAGAGAGGGGTCAGCAGGAATAGACCTGTAGACTGTTGACTTGGGGAGCCACTGTGAGGGATTGTTATTAGGTAAATACTGAAATACAGCAAATGTTCTATTGTTGGCATCTCATAAAACGAGATGTTTATGTTTGTGACATGTTCTTGTTTCTATGTTTCTCACTGAAACTTCCTAAAACTAAAACATACCAATGAAGCAAATTATTTAAGTACCAGAGAAAAGCCATATTATGTTAATGCATTATAATAATAATACTTCAAACAACTTGTGGGAGATTTAATATTAATCACGGGAAGGTTTCAACAGGGTAAGTTAAAATAAATCAAAATGTATATTAGTTATTAGTAAGTAAAATCTAAATGTTACTGCACCACACACACAGTTTGGGCGACAGGGGGGCGGGAGGTTTGAAACCACGGCTGATCTGCTTATAAATGACTAAATATATAAGCATTTTAAAGACTTTGAACACATTTTAAACCGAGAGACAACTCGACTTAGCCGCACTGACTGAAACTGAGCTTTATGAAAAAAATAAACCAACTTTTCTGCTCCCGTTGCAAAGAAAATATTAAAGGTAAACTGCTGATGAAACTTAATATTTTCGCGATATAAAGTCAGGAGGTAACAATATAGTTACATGACCTTAATAAACCTATCTCTGGTGTTTTGGATAACATATGAACACGTTTCCCGCAGAGTTACAGTCTTTATTAACTCACAGATCTGCAGTCACCGCTCCGCCGTTGTTCGTTGCTATCAAGCTTTTTGAAACCCGGACGTTTACGCCTCTTCGTCTTCTTCGTGGGATTCTGAAGGGGAGTTGTTATTCCGCCAACTAGCGGCAGGCTAAGCTAACGCGGATGTCTTGAAATTAAGTTAAATGATCAATAACACAACAAACACACAATTAATAATGTCGCTTATGTAGCACTTCGGGTAAGTAAAGTTTTCTTTCAATTAACGTAAGAGACGACCGCGATTAATGACGAACATTTTCTGAGTTAAAACATTCCTCATGTGAGTCTGGTGATTTTTTTTCCTGTGTTTAAAATGTCTATATAGATATTTTGTATTTTACCTAGGCGTCTTATTACTTGTCTAACCCAACGTTTTATCAAGTTTGCAAAAAAAGACACATACCCCTTCAAAATAAAGGTCCGAATTTGAAACGTGTGGAAAACATTGACTAAGACGTTTAAAAGTCAGAAGTCAGGTATGGAGACCAACACGACACAAACACAGTGACTTGGATGCGAGACACGCCATGTGTTTTTAAGACGTTCATTCTGGTCACATTCATTGACAAAAAGAAAAATTTACATTTATTTTTTTTGTGTCTGTGAATTATTTTGAAAGCCGGACGCTGTGCTGTCACTACGTCCAGCTTGACGCACAGACTCCGGTCCTGTCAAACTTCACCGACAGCGGGAGATCACGGTGGTCCGTCTGTCCGTCCGCGATGGAGAGGAAAGTCGCTCGGGAATTTCGCCACAAGGTGAGGTCCAAACACGGTGCTCTCATTGTTGTCGATCAAACAAAGTGCTGGACAGCTCTTTGTCCACCTGCTGGTCCCCTCACCTGGCTCAGGTGTCTCTCTTTCTCAGCGGGATGTTGCGCAGACACACAGGCCTGACCGACAGACTCAAGAAAGAGAAACAACAGATAAAATCATTGAAAGATTATTTCCAACTTAAAGATACTTCTCCGAGAGCAAATCATCTGTATAAGTCAAAAATTATTTCTACATTTTATGGCATTATTTTTGGCTTTAAAAGCTAATTTAGCACTAGATAGCAGATAAAACAATTGTTCTTAGTAGATTTGCGATTAAAGGCCTCTTGTGAGTTACGAATATAGTTTGGACTACAGGATCTTCTTCCTGGCTGCCTTTAAAAGTTCAAAGTGTCCACAGTGAACCCTGAGCAGCTGGTGTGTGTCCTTGCTCAGGTAAACATCCTGCAGCTTCAGATAAAAAGATAAATGTTATTTCAAACCTTGTTACATTGGTCCTGTAAATGAAGCACACGTGTATATTTATGTTTTCTGCGTTTTGTGGTTGTTGTTGGCACATTGCGGCTTCTAAAATGTGACTGTGAGTAAAAAGATAACAGAGGAAGGGAACATGATATGTTTAGGGCGTTTTCAGCCGCAGAGCACGAAGGGATCATCACACAGCCGTCTGAGCTGCAGGCAGGCGTGCAGGGTCCCACACCGCAGGCTCTTCATAAAGTGCATCTGAGCATCAGATTATTGAGGGCCATGCCAGAAAGAAGCAGCTGAGCGGAAGAGATGGGACAATTTATGGGTTTAATTAGAGGCCGGGGGGGCCAACATGGCACAATCAGGCTTTGTTTCTTTATTGGGGCGTTGTTATAGTCACTGTTTCTCTGTTAGGTTGAGCGAGTGTGTAGAGATTGAGATTTTTATTCTTTTAAAGGTTTTGTCAATTTTACAGTGCTGGTTAAAGGTGTTTAATTTCCCTGTTGTTATCTATCTATCTATCTATCTATCTATCTATCTATCTATCTATCTATCTATCTATCTATCTATCTATCTATCTACCTCATTACTGAACAAAGTTGTACCCCTTGTGCACTTTTTTAAATCTCTTTAGTCTTTGTCCTCGTTGGTTTATGGTGCCAAAGTCTGCATGCAGATTACTCTGTGTCTATCTGACCTGGGCAAGAAAAATTTATGACAGTCATAAACACCATGTCACACACACACACACACACACACACACACACACACACACACAGCAGGATCCACGTAGAGCAGTCCTACATTTATGATTACTGCAGTGAGTCACAGGTGATCTGCCTGTGCTTTAAATTCTATATAAAATGATACGGGAGTGTCCGATTATGCAGGTGTATTTCCTCTGTGCGTGTGTGTGTGAATGTTGGGTGTGAATGTTCACCTCTTGTTTGTGTCTGAGATGTAAGCTGACACTACTGACCTTCCCACTGTAGCCTCTCCTCAGCTGTACTGCCATTATTCCCTCCCAGTGGTTTCATGGGGAGGGAAGGACAGCTCGTTATGTCCAAGGAGCCTCGTCATCCCCACATCTTAGTTTTGGCTGGCAGTCTGATTTGAAAGAAAAGAAAAGAGAAAAAAACGAGACAACAGCCCATTTTGGTACAGATTTAGTTGAAAAAAAGAGTGAAATGTGTTACATCAGTGAGTGGCCGAAGCGTTTCCTCAAAACCATTCTGCTGCAGCTGAGCCGGCATCAGGTCTGTATGACTCCAACATGAACACACACACACACACACCCACAGGTTGGGTCATCATCCTGTGTGCGTTGACAGGACCACAGGAGAGAGAAGCAGTGTGTGTCAGTGGGCCGACGTCTCCTCTGGTTCGGCAGTAAAAGCAGGATGATGCCAAGTGTTTGTCCTTTCTTGCAGGTGGAGCTGCTGATTGAAAATGAAGCAGAAAAGGACTACCTGTACGATGTGCTCCGCATGTATCACCAGTGAGTACCATCGGTCATTGCAAAGTGTAGTTGCTGTGTGTGTGCGTGTCTGTGAGCAAGTTGCATTTTCTCTTTGGTTTTGTGTCTATCATAGTCATATATTATCACCCATACGTCCCTGTAGGTGTAGGTCTGATGGAAAGCGTCGTTGGTTGAGCCCATTTGTTTTAACATGAGACTTTTAGTAATGTTTCTGTGTACAAAATTATTGAAAAAAATACAGTTCAGTATAAGTAAAAAAAAATCTAGTTGTTACTTCAGTTGTTACTGAAATTCCTTTTTATTCTGAAATGATGCCCAAGTGCCCCTTTTTAATTTCTACTAATTCCTCACCAACTTTTAACATTCTCACATTGAGTTTTAACAAGTTCTTAATCGTTTCCGCTCATTTCGGATACATCCAGACCTCCAGTTTACACCGTGTGCTCCCTCAGGGTTTCTGATAACAGCCAAGTCTCAGGGGGCTGGGAAGGGGGCGAAGTGTGTGTGTGTGTGTTGGGGGGGGTGGTTCAATTAATCTTTGTACAGAAGCAGAGCTCTGTGGCGCTGCTGGTTAAGCCTCTGATCAGTTTCCACTGTGCTCCGACAAGCCTGGCCAGTTATCCACAAAAGCTCTTTTTATGTTCATCCTCCAAACGGGGCTGAAATGGCACCTGTTAATAATTTAAGGAGGAGGCCGGGTGGACAGATTTTACACAGTAGCTTTTACTTTGTCGCTTTAATTGCTGTTGTAGTTGTCTTTTGTCTTTTTTTGAATTGTGGAGGAAAGACGGTTGGGTTGTTTTTTTCCATCAGCATTTAGATGTTACAGTTACACACATTTAGTAGTCCATTTAGAAGTCCACCAAAGCTGAATGTAGGTTCAGGAGGGAGCTGTGTGAAGGCGACATTAGCTGCTGTTGTTGCAATGTTTGACAAGAAAGATGAATGTATGTAGTAAAAAAGATAATATCTCCAGTTCTTATGCATCAGTTTTCATTATTTTTTATTAAAAATTGTGACAGTGTTAAATGGGTTAAGATCCTCTGATGGCCGTTGTTACTGGAATCATAATGAGATTGAGTTTGCATATTTTTTCTTACTAATTATTCAAAGTTACTACTATAGTTAACATTATTTTTTTTTATATATTTCTTATATATTATATTCAGGTTTTTGTTCCATTCATTCTCTGCCCTGTTTGCATCTAACTGGTGTCATTTAGAAACATGCATATTATTGGATGGGGAGACCTTATATGATATTTTATTTCTCCAGAAAGAAGAAGTTATTGTTTACCCAAAAACAACGTACAAACCAAAGAAGCTAATTATCTTCTGTCTCCTCTCTCAGGTCGATGGATTTGCCCGTGCTGGTGGGGGACCTGAAGCTGGTCATCAACGATCCAAAGCGCTTGCCCCTTTTTGACGCCATCCGACCTCTCATCCCACTCAAACACCAGGTGGACTACGACATGCTCACTCCCAAGAGGTCACGGTGAGTACAGCACTGCCTCTTCTGGCTCTGCTCTGTATCACATTAGAAATGTCCCTAAGTCATAAAAACAACCTGAAAAGAAGATTTCTTTGCACCATAATATCTCCTGAACACCCCCATGCTTGTCTGGGTTTTCTTTTTTCTCTCCGCAAATCTGATGTGGTGCATGCTGTTTTACATCTTCCACTCTCTTTTGATTGTACAGGAAGCTTAAAGAGGTGCGTTTGGATCGGACACATCGTGACGGACTGGGTCTGAGTGTTCGAGGAGGGCTGGAGTTTGGCTGCGGTCTCTATATATCCCAGATTGTCAAAGACGGTCAGGCGGGGAATGTCGGCCTTCAGGTACGTTAATATGTCAACTGCGATGTGTTTATTGCTAATTTCCTGTTATGCTTATAAATGCTAATTTAAAGACTTATAAAGACCTATTTATAAAGAGCAGTTCATGTGTAAAATAATTATTTTGTCATTACTGTAGTGCTAGTTTTGACAACATATATGGGTGTGTGTGTGTGTGTGTGTCATTATATAATCAATATTATTGTTGATTATGCAGGTTACCCATTGTTTGGTCTTTGGTCAGCTCAAAATGATTTTTTGGTGGCCATGTGTCTCTTGTAAGTTTTCACAGAGTCATAATGTTGAAATCCACTAGGTGGCGTAAAGCACCATCATTTTAAAAGTCTCACAGGGCTTGCATTTCAATGGTGGACTTTTACCCAGATGGACATTGAATGAAAAGAAAAACACTTGTCTTTGAACACACAGTTCAGATTGATGCTGTAAGACAGATGAGACAGAATGGCTGCATTGCCTCTGTGGGTCATTGTGAGTTATGGCAGACAGTAAATACATCCAAAATTCTGACATGTACACAGGACGTTGAGCTGAAGCTAATTTGTTCTCTGGCGAGGTTTTATATCCATAGCTTCTTCTGTGATCTGGCTGGATGTATTAAAAGTCGGGGGTGTCGTCCATGGTATCCTCTCCTGTGTCGATTTATAGGTCGGTGACGAGATTGTGCGCATCAACGGATACTCCATCTCCTCCTGCATCCACGAGGAGGTCATCAGTCTCATCAAGACCAAGAAGATTGTGTCGCTCAAAGTCAGGCGTACGTTAAACACAAACTCATCCGTCAACAACAGCAACATGATGAATCCACATGAAACTGAATACTGTTGAGCATAAGAGACATTGTTTTTTATTTTTTATTTTATTTAATTTGTTTGGGTTTTTTTTTCTTGACAGATGTGGGGATGATCCCAGTTAAAAGGTAAGACGACTGTTGTTCCATTTGTTTAATCCGTGTTGCTCTGTTGAGTTGAATGGTGATTAATGGTGAAATGGGGAGTGATAACATTGCATTGCGTTCCTCCAGCTCTACAGATGAACCTCTTAAATGGCAGTTTGTCGACCAGTTTGTGTCTGAGTCAGGGGTAGGAGACACTTGAACTTTTTTCCTTCTTTCCTTGAAAAATGTTGTAACACATCAGCAGTTTATGGACTTTTCTTCATTTTATTCTTTCTTTCTGAACCACCCCCCCAGGAGAAAAAAAGCAGCATTGCAGGCTTGGCGTCCATCGGAGGCAAAGAAATCAAGGAGAAGAAGGTCTTCCTCAGCCTCGTGGGCACTAAAGGTATGGGCATCAGCATCTCCAGCGGACCAACCCAGAAACCTGGTATCTACATCAGCAACGTCAAGCCAGGCTCGCTCTCTGCAGAAGTCGGACTCGAGGTGATTTGCTCAAAATGCCCAGAGCAGGTTGAGTAAAGTTTGCCTGCTCTGAACTGCATCTGTGTTTTTAAAAAAAATGCAGGTTGGAGACCAGATTGTGGAGGTAAATGCGGTGGATTTCACCAATGCGGATCACAAAGAGGTGAGTTTTGCTTGATTTAATGTTTTTTTTCCCACTTTCATCTGCATCACACAGACAGACAGTTTTGTTCATTTTATCCAAAGTACCCACAGCAAGGGCATCTGTTTCAACTGTGCTTGTGCTGCCAGTGGATGTTTAACGCCTCATAACTGGCAGTGTGTGTTGTGTGCTTAACTCACTGAGCTACAGAGCCACAGCCAAATTAGTGCTTAACCAGCCAAAATGGCTTTCCAGTAGAAGAAAAATCCCTCATGGACTGTTGGTTATTTGCCAAAGTGACTGATGCAGAAAACAAAACCTGCAGTATTTACCAGAAGTTGATGATCATTTCACTCTCTGAAGAATACACATAACACAAACTTCACACAAGCCATGGTGCAGTTATTTTGTATTTCCATTGATTCATATTTTTTTAGCATTTATATTTTAATTCAAAGGTAAATGTGTTTATTTAATTTTCTATTCTTACATCCGCAGGCTGTGAGAGTCCTGAAAAGCAGCCGGAGTCTGACTATCACCGTGCTGACTGGAGCTGTAAGTACATTCAAACTGCATAATGCGTAATAAACATAAACACGTATAACAATGTATCAGACATTCAGTACTATGGTTTCTATTACAGCTCAACTCAGCTTAACTCTTGTTTTCTTATCTCGTATAACTTTTATGTGTAGCGTTTAATTCACGCCACGAAATAATTGAAAAAGAAATATTTTAAGTAAAGTTATAATCTTGAAATTGTGGTGAGTGTAAGACAAAATGATGTTTGACCAGTGGATAGAAATGTATATGTTGTGATTTGGATGACAGAATGATTTATATATGAGGGAAAACCTTAGATACAAATGAAACCTGCATAATCACCTTTTAACCATTCATGAGAAAATCTCCTCCTCCAAGAAAGTTAAAGGAATAATCTTTAATGCATGTGGAGACACAAACATCTCATCCTTTGCCTCTTTGCATTCCTGCACCGCACAGATTGATGTGCCATTCTGTTTGTTTTGGAGACCTGACATTACGCAGCCTCCGCCTGGCGCCCTGCAGAAGCAACATTTATCATCAGTCAAGTCATTCGGCAGGTTGTTTGCCTCATGACGACTGTGCAGCGGAGACAAGCAGTCTGTCTAATGCGCTGTTTTCCTTGTTGCCTGTCTAATACATTTATTTGTGTTAGTGTGCGTGTCTGTGTTTTGCTTTTGACACGTGCAGTACAGGTCATTGAAATTCAAGACTGTGCTCCAAAACAAGTCATCTGCTTTTCATGTGTGACATCAGTTATATCAAAGCGAAGCTGGTAAAATGTAATAAATATTTATCAGACACCTTGTGCTTCTCTCGCCTCCCGTATAGTTATATTCCAAAATAAACATGAAACTACAAACAGTGTAGTAATCACAGAAATTGCTCACTCGGCTTCAGAGATGTTTCGTGACATCTCATCATCCCTGGTTCGGGAGGCTGGTTTGGGCTTGCCTGCTGGTCTCCAGAGCCAAAAAAGGTTTAAGGACCCCTGCTGTACGCTGTGTCTTTCCCTGATTATCGTCTCTGGCTGTTGTCACTCTCTCAGGGCAGAGAGCTGTTTATGACGGACGAGGAGCGCCTGGCAGTGGAGGCCCGCAGGGAGCTGGACAGGCAGGAGCTGATGCATCAGAAGAGGGTGGCTCTGGAAACTAACAAAATCATTAAAGAGCAGCAGGAGAAGGAGAGGCAGTGAGTGAACGCTCGCCCTGTTTTTAAAGTTCACATAGATGTTTTAGTGTCTGTGTAGTGATGTCTTGAAAGTATCTATTCTACATACTTGAAATAGAAGAAGTTGTGGCCATTTTTATCTAATTCAGCTATGAAAGATAACGTCGCACAACCTTCAGATTATAGCTCCATGCACTGAGATTCTATTCGTAACAATGAATATTAACAGCCTTCTTTGATTTTTGACTAGTTACTAGTCAGAGGTTTTAACCAATTTGCTTTTATATTTCCGACTAATGAGTGACTCTGGTTCTCATTACACACACACACAGTAAATGCATGTGAGTGCAGCTCTGCAAGATATTAGCTTCATCTCTGGCTGCCGATTACTGCATTCTCACCCTGAAAAAAAAACATAAAAAGGCTTGACTGATTGAAGCGTTGAAATGAAAACGGCTGACATTTTGACACAGCTCAACACAAAAAGTGCCCAGTTTCCTGATTATTCAGAGGATGTTGATGCTGGCATTTCTTTGATGTTTTCCAGAAATCTCTCAGTGCATTTTAGAGGCAGCCTCCCATCGCCCTCTGTCAGTCAGTGCCTATTGTTGTGTTTCATGTGTGGATCAAATCTCTCCTGTCACCTCCAATTTCAAATACGGCAAATGCATTCAGGGCATTGTATGACCTCTTTGCACCTCGACACAATAGATAAGCAGAGTACTCTGCAAGTTTGAACAAAGAGCATTTCCCTGTCAACGAGGCCTCACGAACATACATCCACATACATCAGATACAAACAAAAATAAACCGGACAGGCTCATTTTGTGTATTTTTACCATCTGTTTAACAGGAGGCATATGGAGATCTCTCAGAAAGCAGCAGAGGAAGAGGAGCGCTATAAGAAGGAGATGGAGAAGTATGCAACCCGTTTTATCCACAAAGTGTACGTTCATTAAGATTTTTTAATATCTCATCCATGAAATGTCTTACGTCTCTTGTTTTGTTGTCCTCTGTAGGATCGAGGCTGCAGAGAGGAAGCACAACAGAGAGTGGCAGGAGGACTGGGGAACCACAGACAGCCCCAAGAGCCCCCGCACTCCAAAGAGCCCATCACCTGCCCCGCCTGAGTTAAAAACGGCCTCGTCTTCAAAGGCCAAGAGTTCTCGTAAGGAGAATCTTTGTCCTGAAATGCACAAATCCTCTGTTTACTTCTCAAGCTACGTATTTTCTTCCCTCCTGACTTGTTAGGAGTATCTCTTGCCTGCGTCTCACCTTATTTCCCCTCCTCTTCTCTTCTCTGCATGCTCTGTCTCTGTCACTTCGGTGTGCCGTGCTGCTTTTTTTTTACGGCCTCTCCTCTAAGCTGACCGAGCCAGCTCCCTCACAGGGGACGACGAGGAGGAAGAGCAGGACCGACAAGTGAGTCCGGAGCCTCAGCTGTCAAAGTCACAGCTGTCGCAGGATGATGTGCTCGCAAACCGTCAGGATTTCTTCTGACAACCAAACTGTGGCCGTGAGAGAAAATGCTTTCTAACTTTCATCACAAGCAGACAAGCAGCTAATATTCAGCTGCAGAAAGAAAATGTTTGCATCAGTTAAGATGCTGTTTGCATTTGGTTTTCTTTCATCTTTCCTATTGTGTCATGGCTCTTTTAGTGTGTTGTATTGTTTTTTAAAATGGACACCGTGCGAGGACTTTGTTGAGACTTTTCTTAAAAAAAGGTTCTATTGAACAAACATGTGACAGTGACCTGTGCTCATCTCCATCTTTAGCCTTTGGCTGGTTTTATCGATATGAGGGGAAACTGCCATCACTTCGCAAGGTACAGTCAGTTCAGTGTGGTGTGAAAGACTGGGATACCTCCTGCTGGGTTTTAAACATTTTTATGTTATTGTGACAAAGCGGTGGCTACACATTCAAGATCGGTAGTGTTTGCTTGAGTTTTATCAGTCTTAAACTGTGTGTTGTCATTAGCATGCATGTCGTGCCGTGTTGGTTTGGAGTGACAGATTTGATGGTCCTTTGCTTTTAATATTGTCTAACCGGGGACAACTCAGAAAGGAGAAAAGAAGAAGAAAAAGAAGGTGTCCAACACAGACACGCTGCAGGAGCAGAGGAAAAACAAGAAGGAGATGGAGTTTGAGCTGAAACTGGCCAAGGAGAAAGAGGAGATGTATGAACGAGAGAAACAACTGAAGATCAATCGGCTGGTTCAGGAGGTGCGAAAAGAGTGAAGTAAAGTGATAATGTGGACTGAATGTTTGTTAATGCTGGGCATGTAAACGTGTGCGTGTTAGCCCGGTTTCCATTGTTTGATGCACGCGTGACTCTGCCTCTGAACCAGGTGTCAGAGACGGAGAGAGAGGACCTCGAGGAGTCGGAGAAAGTGCAGCACTGGGTGGAGCGTCTTTGTCAAACTCGGTTGGAGCAGATCTCCTGCGTGGAGAACGAATCTCCGGAGGTAGAGAGCGAGGCCTCCTCTGTCCAAAACCTCTCTGCACTCAGAGCCCTTTGACAATGCTTTGTCTTTCCATATATCGTCACACTGTGCGTTATAAGCTAATTTTTTAATAGCATAGCATCAATTATGATAGTGCTGAGGACGAGTCCTTCCTGCTACATTAGGTTGATGATACATTTCATTTAATTTCTTTTCACCTGCTCGTAGGACAAAATATCTTATTCTCCTGCAAGTGAAGTACAAGAAAGAAACTAGAGTTGTAAAACTAAATGTTCAAGTATAAGATGAGTTAAGTATCACAAGGAGACAAATAAATACCCATATACTGTAATTTTCTGAGTTCACATGAGCATGACAACAATCAGCTGTCATCATATTTTCATGTCCATGTACAGAAAATAATAATCGGCAGTGAGTCTGTAGGTATTTTTGTGCATAACTGGTGACCCGCCCGAACTGTTGAAAAGGTAGATAATATTGAAAGTTACAGTAAAACAAGTTATTTTTCATGTTGTTGTGACCTTAAGCTCTCCCCGCCGCACTCTCCTGCCTCTGAGCCCAAGGTGAAGCGTTTCCCTGGCGGTCTCCACCTGGCCACCACCGATCTGGACGACATTAACCTGGATGAGGTGGATCAGAGCCTGAGGGGCCCTCTGAAGAGACTGGCCCCCACCCAGCCCAGCACCAGCCAGCCTCCCCCTCCCTTGCCTCTCCCTCCACCCTCTCCCAAGCTGAACCCTACGATACCCAACTACTCCCCTCCTACCTCTCGACCACCCCCGCAACGGAGACCTCCTTCTCCACCCGGCGCCAGAAAACCTCCCTCTGCTCCATCTACACTGACCAACAAGGGGCGCCGGCCTCACCTGCAGCCTCAGCCTCCTCCCCAGCCCCAGCCCCCCCGTCCTCCTTCCTCTCACTACCCTCCTCCGCCTCAGTCGGCGTGGCCTCCGTCCTCCCCTCAGCCTGCCCCGCGGCCTCCTCCGCCGCCACCCCCTCCTCCGCCTCCTCCACCGCCTCCCCCTCCACCCCCACCCCCGCAACACTCGGGGGATCGAGTAGGAACCCTCAGCGGGTACCGCCAGCATCACCAACATCACTTCCAACACCCTCCCAGCCCTCCAGAGCACAGGAGCGAGTGGGAGTCAGGTGGTTATCTCCCGAGAGGAGGGATTTACTCGTCCAACACCAGTGAAATGTCCTACCCCTCCAGTCCAAAGGTTAGAGCTTCTCATGTGAGAAAGGTGATGTGTTGGACTGGTGTTCTTTGTGTTATCCCTTTGCCTTGTTTACCAGTTTTTTTCCATCTATAAAATATGTGTCACATCAGTGGTTAGAAGAAATATGTAGTCAGAACAGGATTGTCTTTAATGCATAAGTGCCTATGCATGTTGTGTTCTATGCACTGAGATGTTTTATGCATGAAGTGAATGCGATACACTGTATTAGCAAGGCTGACCTGGCCAATCATTGATTTACAGTTTTCCTCTAGCTGAGGGAAATGTATTCAGAGCCTCTGCTTGTCATTAGTTTTGTAGCTGCTTGTTCTCTGGAGTGGGGTGTTGCATGGTGTGCAGTGGTGATGAAAGCAACATGCTTATAGCTCACTTGAGGACCTGATTAGAAGACTGCACTTGTTTGGACATTTGCATTTTGTCCAGTGGACTTTGCATCGAAGGCTTGTGAAACCTCAGCCGTGCTGTGATGTCTGATAAAATGGGAATGAGTCTTGGTGTGTGTTGTGGTGGTATTGCTGCTGTGCTCTTTATGTGCCAGAGGGCTGAAAGATTATTTCTATTTTACTGTGGTTTAGGTTATGAGAAACACTTCCCATGCCAGTCGAATATCCAGTTCAAACTCTCCTTTGGTGAGTGTGTTTCTGGAAGGCAAAATGATGATCTTTATTCATTTGAGAGTTCAAACCAGATTCTTTTGTTGTAAATGTCGATGATTGAGCACACTGTTTAAACACAAACGCCATACTCAAGTGTTGCATGGAAACACGGTCTTTTCCCTATAGCAACTAGCTCCTAGTCCCCCCAACCAGAGACGTCAGACGGCCCCTGTCATGTCTAAACCCGTCATGCTGCCTCAGTCTCAGACCCACCGGCCAGATCCGCACAGACCTGCTCTCCGTTCTGATGGCCTGGTATGAAACACTTCCACACAGCAATCACCTCCTCCCAGCCCCAAACTTCAATTCAGCCTAATGTCTCCATAAAGCATTTAGACATCTCACACAGTGTGCCATCATCTGGGCGAGGGACTCATTTCCGCCTCTTTTTTATTTACAAGTCCCACCAAGATCTCCAGACTCTCCAGCTGTTTCACAGAAAGCCAATCTGTGGTTATTAGATCACACGTGCGAGCAATTTCTCCTTGCTGTCAAAACGCCCTAATGAAACTGGGCAGATTGTTTGTTTTTTTCAAACTGTATTTACCTCTCAACACTTTCTAGTAAGCCTCTCTCCCTCGCATTAATAGAGTCACGCATCCACAGCTGAGTGCCTGATCAGCTCCACAGCTGGAAATGAAATGTCTTGCTGAGGGGCACCTTGACTGCAGTAGCTGAAGAAAGGCAGCCCATAAATCACACCCTGACATGTTTTACCCCAATCGCCAGAGCACACTTCTATACAATTGTTTTGAAATACAGCTTTTTATGTTTTATTTCATAAGTTGATTTTGGGAATTTTGGCAAGATACCATTTGTGCAGCATATTCCTGAGGACTGCATTATACCATATAATATATAATATTGTGTTTACATTGGATTTCTGCCAGTCAGTGTTTCATCAGGCTGTTCATGTATATTTAGTC
>JAVQJZ010160313.1:0-28269 GCA_036025355.1 Leiopotherapon unicolor
ATAGATAGATAGATAGATAGATAGATAGATAGATAGATAGATAGATAGATAGATAGATAGATAGATAGATACTTTATTGATCTCCATGAGAAATGTACAGTTCCAGCAGCTTAAACACAGGAACATAAAGGCATGTAGTTTCAGTAGGAAAGAAATGCAGTTGAAACTATCAGATCTGTCAATAAGGTGCAGTCCACATGTAGGTGTATGAATTTGAGTGATAAAGTGCATTGTATTTAAGTTGCTTGTTGTGTAGTGGGTCCAGAGTTTGTTTATTATCGCTCTCCACGTGAGGTGTTAAAGAGCCGTGTAGCGGCTGAAAAATGTCCATGTTTTGAATCATTGAGAGCATTCTTTACCACATTAGTGAGTTTTCAAAGTCATCTCCACTGCGTGCCCAAAATCCTCCAAAACCTTTCAGCTTGACCTGCTGCTGTGGAGGGCGCCGTCAAAGCTACCGCAGCCGGTCACATTTCGATCGTTCGTGTCTTCTGAGCAATCTGGTGTCCCGATTTTTCAATCCCCTTGCATCGTATTCCCAGAGTCCTGACCGCGTCTTTTGAAGATCGCCGGCAGGTTTCATATTGACACTCGGTGGCGGAGGGGCGGGGGTAAGTGAGGCCAACGACACGCGACAAAGGTCGTGTGCAGGATCTGAGCGGGCGATACCGCGGGGCGCGCGCGTGCCTGCTGAGCTGCAGAGATGTGTATCGACGGCGCTGGGAGCTGACCTTGTGCGTGACCACCACTGATGGATGAGCTGAGAGGGTGTTTGGCCAAATGCCGCTGCCTCAATATTTACACACAGGCAGACAGGAAGACAGACAGCTCGACATAAAAGGGCAGACAGACAGACAGACGCTCTTCTCCTCGCTTTTATTTTGAAGCACTTGAAACTGTCGCGGCACCGACTTTACCATCGCTCGCTGCTCCTGTGTTGCTATTTACCCCTCAAGGTGAAACGCTCCCCCATTGTTCTCTGAGAACTCATATCCTGTTGATGTAGTTGTTGCTATTGTTGTTGTTGCCGTGAATCCTGATATTCCGCCTGCGCAGCCGTTTTGATCTCATTACATCAAAGGAGCGCTTGAATTATAATGGCGAGCGACTGCAAAGCAACGCCTCGAGCTTCATTACACATAATTATGAGATGGAGATATGACTGGTGTCAGATGAGCAGCCGTACTTTTCAGAATGACACTGATATTTTGTGGAGTCTAATGGATTGTGGGGGTCTGGGGAAGTTGCTCAGCACTGAAAGGAGGATGAGAAGTCATCAACACTTGATATTTAGCTGAAAAAGCGAGGAAAAATCTGTTTTTCAGGTGGGAGCAGTGATAAAATTTCATTTTGCTGTTGTTCTTTCATCTCGCTACGGAGGTAAATTCTATTTCTGCTAACGATCTCGCCGTCCTCCCATCAGCAGTAAACGCTCTCCTGATAAAACATCCTCCATAAACTTTATCATATCGTATAGAGTTACATAAATATGGTTAGGGGCTTGTAAATTGCTCTTACAGTATATCCAATTTTATTCCGCTCACCATCTTTCGTCCTATTTTGCTTTCTTATTCTGCGCCGTCTCTCTCTTCCTCTCTCTCTCTCTGTATCACTGTTGCCCTTGTTGCCTTGTGATTTTCTCTCTGCGTCTCTCAGTCTTTCTCCCAGGCTCACTCTCTCTTTTATTCTCTCTTTCGCTGCTCTGCAGAGTCTCTCCCGGGCCATTTGAGTTGCTCAGGGAGCTGTGAAAACGATGTCTGTGTGTCTTTGCGTCTGCATCCTGTAGGGAGTGCCTCTTTGTGTGTGTGTGTGTGTGTGTGTGTGTGTGTGCGTGCGTTCACGTGCTGGGACGGCGGAGGTGGTGGAGCGTGTTAAGTCTTGCTGTAGAAGCGCTTCAACTGGGATAAGGAGCCGAGGGAGGAAGGAGGGAGGGAGGGGATGGTTGGATAGATATATTCATAGAGGATAGATGAATGTCTGCACATGGATCGATATTGGGATTGGAGGGGGGGGGGATTGAGATTTGGATGAATGAACGGAGAGAGGGCAGCGGGGAGATGAGTTTGGGGAAGCAGGGGAGGGGCGGATGATAACAAGAGAGGATGGATCGATGATGGATAGATACGCAAGATGTATGGATGAACAGATGATAAATGGATGAACGGGTCGTTTAACACTGCAAAGTTATCAGTAATGACCGCGGATGGCAGCCAGTGGAGAGAGCCAAATATGTTGGGTGTTGACTTTGTGAAAGTGGAGCAAATAATGTGTACGTGCCGCGGTCTGACAGCAGGCCGCGGGAGTTTGGAGCCCGTGAAAGCCAAAGCGAACCTTCTAGCTGACCCTTTCAAAGACCACTAAGCTAGATAAGGGCAGGAATCCAAAAGGCCCATTAGCGGCCACTAGGTGCCGTGATGTCTTTACACCCAGACAGATCAGAATGCTTTAAACTGTTAAAGTTGTGGGACACTTTGGAGGAAACGGTAAGTCCCAGCAAGGCGAGGAGGGTCACATGACCGACAGTGATTGGGTATCCAAACTAGCGTTACTGCTCGCAAGCTTATCGTGTTTAATTGAGTTATTTCGTAAATGTCTGCGATCCCATTGAATCGTTTTTCTCCCCTCTCAAACAGGGTTTCATGTGTCTTTGCCCGTTGTGGTCACGGTGATTGAAGCTCTGTTCTGATTGGCTGTTTTGACTTGGGCCTGGTGGACTCTTGTGAGATGCAGATGGAGCCACTGGAACCTGATTTCTTTTTTCACATGTTATCTGTCCTCATATACTACTGTCAGGGCACAGTGAGGGCAAGTTATTTTTAATGTTACCTACGTCTGCTTTAAGGCAAAAATGTTAGCGTCACACAGGTGACTGATTTTGACTTAGGTATTAGGTTGAGGTTGAAAATTATTGTAAAAGGGTTATATGATTGGGATATAACTGAACTCAAGTTAAAGGAAACATCAATAAAATGCCGGCTAACAGCTATCAGCCCGTGATAAATAAGTCAATATGTCAATAGGGCACGGACAAATGACATATTGGCTTATTTAGTTGTTTGTGACACATGGAAGCAGTTTCTGATTTGCAAGACAACATCATTTGTCTATGCCAACACTGTTCAAAAACATTACTTTTGCAGCTTTATGATGTGACAACGCTGCGGTGAGGGTATTTCAGCCATGTCTCATAGACCACACTGGTCTTTACGCATTCACTGCTGGATTGGTTGCTCTGCGAGTTTTTATTCAAAAACGTCACAATGGATGAATTTCGGGAGGAACTGACTATTGAAAATGACATTTGCTGTCTTTTTTACTACAATGACATTCAGCTGTGTTCTCTTCATTATCTGATATTTTTGCGGCCTGTCTGAACAGAGCTGGTGGAAGTCTTTCTCTGGCATACAGACTTTAAGGAATCTGAGAGAAAACTCTGATAGTGCAGCTGTAATGAATTGGATTACTGTATTCTTCTTTGAATAAATACATGAAACACTTGCAGTTTATGAGCTGAGATAATTAAGATGAAAAAGCAAACATCTGATCTCAGACTGCACCGACAGCCCGCCAGATGAGCAAACTTTCTGCGGCTGCCGACACGCAGATTAGACGCCGCACTGCCACTGGCCACCGGCCCGCTATGAAGATTGCAATTCAGATTTCATCTACCTGGGTGGATTTTAATGTGGTTTACCTTCCAAAGTAGCTACAGTCTGTTTATGGGAAATAGTGTTTCTATCTGTTTTATCCTGTTATGATAATGCACACTGATAAAAATAAATGACTACTGGACTTTTATTCTTAGTTAACAGATGATTTGACGTCTCGACTTTCAGGGGGCAACACAAATTCTATATTTTTATACATATATATTATTGGCTTATTCTCTAGTTACGATATTAACGTTTACTGAAAAGAAGGCTACTGATGCCAATGGCTGATACATGACTCTCTCATCTGACTCTCTCCCTATTACAGAGGTATTGAGTTTTTCCTTTGCTTTGATGTGATTGGCTCAGAGTCAGAGGGAATGGACAGTGGCCAGAAAGTGACAAAGTCTGAAAGGAGGCCAAAACCAAAGGTTGCTGTGGCAAAAAGTGACCGGCCAATATGGTGTGTGACCTTTATCGATTTATCTACTAAAGATTTACTGTCCCTCGGTCAATGTAGACTCTTCCTCGGGTTCAGAAGTTCGATCCACACAAGGTACAAGGATCTCATTTTTAACCCTGGCTTCATCCGCTTATGGCTGAACAAGAAGAAGCAGCACGCTGTCAGATTTTTCTCCTCTGGCAGCCATAAAAAGGCAGAATCTGTAGTGATGGTAATTTTTTTGTTCTTGTGCAAATTAAGTATTAATCATTTCACAATACTTTTGACACTGAGTGCATCTGTGCTGAGTGCCAAGATGACTAACATGAAATTTTACACAATGAAATCATATCTCACTCCTACTTTTCTGTCTTATCTGTGACTCGAATGGCATTTGATCATTTGCCGAATGAAAGTTTTGTAGTTTTGTGTCTCTTCAGCAGTTCAGTGCCTAATGAGAAAGTATAAAACTCCTGCAGGCTGTCTTAGATTTTTTTATTTATTGATACTTGTCACACAGTTTTGAGTTCTTTAGTTATTTTTGGCACTTCTTTGGACACAACAGATGGCACTGTGCGTTTTGTTTGCAGTCACGAGGTAGTGCAGAACCATGTCTAATGCGATGATACCTAACACAGTGTGTCTTTATACTTAGGCTTTTTGCAGGCGTTTTCACATTTATGCTTAAAGTGTTACATCCTGGCCGATCATGACCTCGGTGATATTTGGCTGGGTAATTTAAGAGATAAAGAGAAACAGATGTTCTGTGAGGCATCACCACAATCAAAGGAAAAAAATCGAATCCAGGAACCAGCTAATTTTGCTTGCAAAATTTGTGAGCTATAACATATCGCCACTGACTGTAATAATCCACAAAAAATCAACACATCTCTGTTGGTTTATTAGCATAACACACCATGCACGGTCTCAGCTAAATGACAGAAAGTGTGTGTCCCACTTGTTTGACGTCTTTGTCATTCTGGGCCAAAATGCCTTAAAAAACTGTCACAACGGCCTCGGTACATCTGGCCCGGAGTGAGCTCAGCTGGTGCAACTGAACTTGTCATAATGAGGCCAAAAAGACCCTCAAGTGGGACCAAATAATAAATAATGAAATGCTGAGCCAATTTGTTTCCAACACTTGGTCTTGTGGAACATCCGCAGAAAGACGTGTTGCTCTTTCATTGCACTGTGTAACATGCAGAAAAACTTCACTGGTGAAAACGGGTCTTTTTCACTCTCACGCATTTTTTCCTTTAATCTTTTATGAGAGATACAAATCCAATTACCACCTGTGCATCCTGTGCTCGCCTGGACTTCCTCCTTTTCAGTTTAAACCTATTTTCTTCTCAATCTTGTTGTCCAATAAAGCTTTCGCCTGTGTTGTGTGATATGCTGCATGTCTGTCACGCTACACAAGATAATTACTTTAGTTAGTTAAAAGAGCAGTTTGTCATATTTCAAAATGTGCTGGATTGCCTTCCTGCTGAAAGTCAGCACACATAACCTTAAAGGACAAAGCTGAAGCCAGTGGGCGATTACCTTAGCTTAGACTGGAAGCTGAAAATGTTAGTTTAAGATGACACAATCACGGTCAAACCCTCAAAATATACAGATAGCAACACAAATTTTCATATATATAAAAAAAAAACTGGAACTGCAATGAAAGCATGACATCATTGTTTTACAAATGACCAAAACATTATAAAGATTGATGTTGATTAATCAGTTGTCAGTTGCCTAATTGATGAAACTATTTACCATAAATCTTGTCTTGTATTCATGACTCGGGGGGCAAAAATTCTTTGTGCGTCATCTATTTCAAAACGAACACGAGGCATGTACGTAGCCTCCATTTTGACAAGCGCGTTTGTGTTCTCAAAACACGAGATTAAGCACATCATTTTGCAGCCCTGATACTTGTTAGCCTCCGTGTTTTGGTAGCGTGGAAAAATAACGGTACAAAAGCGTGTTTTGACAGCAGCTTGCGATGGGTCATGTTCTCACTGTCGCCTTCCAAGGTCTTCTGTCACTTCTCCAAAAGCTGCCATTATTTTGATCTATAAATATATTACTTGGGTCTTTGTTCTCTTCTCAAACACGCACAAACACACTAACAAACACACACTTCCGCGAGATGCACAAATTCATAAGCACGCACTGCCGGGCATGCGCGCACAGATGCCGAGATGCTGTTCTTTGCTCTGTCGTCTCGCAAAATGGATCCAGAGAATCCGCCTCTCCCCGCGCGGTCCCTGAAGGCACCACTGAAAAAGGAGTTTTGTTTCAGTTTTGAATCCCTTTAAGGACTAGGGAAAGATATTGGGTGATGTGTGAGAGCAGAAGGAGCTCAACATTTTCACTTTTCATCTTTACCTGTAATCATTTCTCCTCCACCACTCATCCCTCTTTAATGCCCTCTCCCCCCCCCCCCCCCCTAGTATGAATTGATTTAGTCTTATTACCTTACACACCTGCCCTCTGGTTTGGCTCCACTCTTATCTCTCTCTCCCTCTCATAGACACACATACGCCTTCTATTTTTTTTCACCCCACTCCCTCTGTCACACACACACACACACACACACACACACAGTAATCAGATCCGGCAATCTCTTGTATTCTTGAATACGGCAGCTAAAGTGAGATACGGATACAGTCTCAGCTTTCAGGCCGGTACCGTATCAGCATATCAGCCCAACTGTAGTCCTGCCTCACCAAAATAGAAACACAGTATGTTTTTGAATAGGTAGGAGACATGGTGGTGGCAGCGGTGCTCAGTGTGTGTGTGTGTGTGTGTGTGTGTGTGTGTGTGTGTGTGTGTGTGTGTGTGTGTGTGTGTGTGTGTGTGTGTGTGTGGAGGGAGTCCATATATAGTTTTGGGTATACCAGCAGCATCCTATTAACGCTAATAGGGTCAGGGCTTTGGATCCCACTCGGCCACCTGTGAGAGAACTGCACATTATAATATACATGAATATACTGTATATAGAATGTGTGGTGAAATAAGCTTGTGTAACTTTGAGCGTTATGGTGCACCTTTATGCTGTGGATGATATTTTCTCTCACAAATTTATATGATATATGATTTGCATGCTACATCAAGATTGTTGTTGTTATTCAACGGGTCCTCATGCTATATCAGCTGTGGAATAAAAGAGAGGTGGTTGGACATGCTGTGCTTTCTAAAATGGCATAATGACAAAATGCTACTTTAATAAAATGAAATTTCTCATATGAGTGAGAAACCAGTTGAGAGACCAGAGGTGATCCGTTTTCCCTGCCCACCTGCCTCTCTGCCCTTTTTTGGGGGGAGGTGGATAGTACGACAACGTGGTGCAGAAAGGACAGTCATAATCAAGTTGTGAAATGTAGGGGTTTTTTTTTCGTGTTTCCAAGGCTCTGGAAGTAAAAGGGCCATCATTTTCTGCACAGGCACTGCTCAGTGACTGGCAGCCCTGAGTACTTCTAAGGCGCGGATGGGCTCGAAACTCTCCTGGGTGAACCGTCATTATAAAAGATGAGGAACTGAGTTGGAAAATATGTGGTTGTGGGGCGCCCCATGGCTGGTTCGGGTCCGGCCTGGAACCGCTGTTGCATCTCTATCTCCCTCATTTCCTCGTCATCTGTCTCCTGGCGCTATCTTGTAAAGTAGAAAAAAAAAAGAAGAAAAATCTATCACCAAAGTTGTGCGCTGCTTACCAAGTATAAGTTGACGATTATGGATTTCGCTTCAAGTTTGGACGAATTTAGCAACTTATCCGGCATGTTCGGCAGCGACACTCTGCAACGATGAAGCCATTTGAATTTGTTACAGCTCTCGTTTACTGAAGTGTTTAAGGCCATCAGCCATACCGAACAGATGGAAGAAAAAATGTTTTTTCAGAGAAGTTGAAAAAAATTGAACTGGTGACAATAACATAAGCATATGATACTGCCACATTATCCTGACGTCTCTTGTGTGGTTTTTTTTGTGCTTCTTCATCACATTAGATTGAGGATTTCATTCAAACATAGATTTATCTGGGGAGTTGACAGCACAGCAGAGAATACTTCCAGGACCGACTTTGTGACTCTGCTCACCACAATTGAAAAGTCTGCCTGTCAGGAAGATTTAACACAAGTCACTAAATGCGTTTTTACAAACAACAAACACTGTCATTTTCCTGGTGCGGATGGTCATAATTATTTATTTTAAGATTTAATTTGTTACTCAAAATGACTAATTTGATATTTTTGCAAAGTGAATGAAACGCAGTAATTGTCAAACATCAGCATTCACAATGAGAGCCGCAGAGACACCAAATGCATCTAAAGCAGTTTCGACGAAGAGTGAACATTTTCAGCCGCCACAAATCACCCTCAAGAGCAGAATTCAAAATGGCTCAAATTAAAGCATGTAAAATTTTCCTTCCTTCCTCCCGGCATTTCTTATCAGAGGGACAGAAACTAGGCAGCGACTCAGGCAGTGATGTGTGCATTGTGTTTTTCCTTCTCCACCTTTGCTAGAGGCCGGCGTGTGTTGGCGCTTTCTTCAACTTTTCTTAAACCTCAGACTTGGCCATGTTTCATTTCGAGGTGATAAAAGAGGTGGCTTGTGTTGCCGCCTCTGGCAACAACTGTTGCATTTCATAGTCTGAAGGTAATTTGACGTCCACACTGCGCTTGTGTTGCTGTCTGTTTATATTGGCCTGTCAGTGCATTTGTCCTTGTACATAAGCGGCTTGCACTTAGCGGCTTGACCTTTAAAATCCATTTCTATACTGACACAGACCGTGTGCAGAAACCTATGCCATATCATGCCGCACCGTTACCTGTGTGCAGGTGTTATTATGCTGCCCACGCCTATCAGAGGCAGCAAACCTTTTCCTGAAAGCCACTAAAACGCGTAACCTGAGCAAACATTAACACAGAGCGAGTCTCTCCCCAGAATCCGACATAATCATTCACCGAGTCTGATGAAAGCAAGCCAATATCATTTGGCAATCTTTAGGCCTTTTGCAGTGCGGTGGACATGATTGATTGAAATAAAAGGGGACGATGCGTAATGCCGACAGTGTCAGCTGTCCAATCCCCAGAAAGGATTTTATGATTGATGGCAGGCAGTAGCATTTAGAAGTCTCGCACCTCTGCACTGCACTCTCAGCACTCACGGTGATTACATCTGAGAGTGTGTGTGTGTGTGTGTGGAAGAGAGTGAAAGAAAGAGAGAGACGCAGGAACGAGAGTAACAGAGCGGTGCTGTTCTGGGTGTGATTCTGCATGAGGCGGGGTCGATTACCGGGTCGAGCGTCTTCCTGCTGGCGTGTGTTTGTGTGTGCGGGTGATGGTGCAGTCTGTTCGCGTGTGATTTTTTTTTTTTTTTTTCGGTTGCATGTTGCTGTGGAGCCCTGAGTGCTAGTGGTGATAATGTGGGACTTAAGGAGGGAAGGAGGGAGAGGGGAGGCAGGGGTTGAGCAGTGAAGGACAAGTGAGAATGTAGCAGAAAGGGATAGATGTAGGGAGGAGCGAGTCAGGGATTGAGGGATGCAAAGGGAGGATAAGACAAATAAACGTGGACCAGACAAGGTCAGAGGAAGATGTGGAAGGTGTGGAGGATGGATAGATGGTTAAATAAAGCTGTAGCAGATGGGGACAGAGAGACAAGGGCGTGTGAAGGGGAGGAAAGGATGGATAAGGACAGAAAGGTGTTGAGGAGAGACGGTTTTAAGATAGATAGGCAGGTAGGAAGGAGAGAAGGAGCGACGTGTACTGTTTGAGCAGAGGGATATAGACAGATGGGCATCAGAAGAAAAGAGACAGCAAGAGAGGGAGATGTACAGAGAGGAGTGAAGGGCACCTAAAGGTGTGGCAAAAGGGAATACACAGGTGAGATGGAGGAAGGAAGGGGAGGATGGGAAATGTGCTGATGGGTTTGCTCTGAAACTGGAAGTGCGGGCGAACCTGCCACCATTTCAGACTGCATTCAGTCACTTACATTTATAGCTAAATCAGCCAATCATTATCATCAAGTGGATAATGATTACTTTTAATCATTAACTCACGTTTGTATAATTTAGTTAACTCAGAAATGCTGAAAATGCAACTGTGAGGCAGCTGGTCTTCAGTGGGTTTTACCCTTAAGAGTATTAATATATAACTTATATACCTCCTGGTCATCTTGTGCCATTTAAATGTATAATAAAGAAACTTCAAATTGCATGGGGGTGTCTGTAAACATACCAGGTAATGGTAAGGCAATTACATATACTGCCAGCGTACATAACAAAAGTGAGGCCGGGTGCACTCTCGTTGGATGTTTCGAAAGGGTGCTCATGTTTTCGCACTTACACGTGAAAGACCTGTTGTACTTGTGGCAACGACCATTGCCAACATCGACTGTAGTGAAGGGCCATTGTCACTAAGAGAAAGTGTGTGTGTGTGTACGCAAGAGAGAGAGAGAGCGGATTGAGAATAGCGTAAGTGCGTCATAGACGAATGTCTTATTACAAATTAGAAACGGAATCAGTGAGATAAGATAGCCCAAATAAATGACTCCAGTACTAAAAGCAGAAGCCGTAACACTGAAGATAATCAATACAACAGTCTTTAATAATTTGGCCCCATTAATACCACGTTTCAGTACCTTTCCCTTGGTACCGCTTTAACTGAGACTGTCCACACAAAAAAAAGAAAAGTGGTAGTGTGATGTTGTTACACAGTCTGTGGCTTCAGAGTTTTACTCAGAGGATATGTAATAATTATGTAATAACCATCACCAAGACAACTGTGCGATTTCCATGGAATATAGTCGGTATTTGGTGTTGATAACTTTTTTTGTTAAACTGCATTTCGAAGGTCAAGAATGAGTCCTTGGGCACAGTTTCTATTAATTCCACTAAAACTCAGTGATAAAGAACTGTTATCGAATTAAAATCACCATTTGCACATGCAGCGTTGAGTTATAAGAGACACAGAAAGACTCCATGGTAACAGCTGAAGTATAAAGCAGGTATTTTAATTAAGTGCAGACCTGCTGGCAGTGGTCCTGAAGGCATCAACCAAAATTAGTAATGCTGTTTTTAACAAAGCAGGACTTATAAACAATGCACATAGCCTGACTGTTATTAAGATGCAGTTCAGTTTTATTGAAAGTTTGTGCACATCCCCGAAAAACTCATTCTTCAACTTAATTCATGAGAAGCTGTTTTGCATATTTAATAATTCA
This sequence comes from Leiopotherapon unicolor, assembly GCA_036025355.1. Classification (NCBI taxonomy): domain Eukaryota; kingdom Metazoa; phylum Chordata; class Actinopteri; order Centrarchiformes; family Terapontidae; genus Leiopotherapon; species Leiopotherapon unicolor. Next base: position 11,299 of record JAVQJZ010160313.1, read on the forward strand.
AGGTCCAAATTCTCTTTTTGTGAAGTCAAGCTCGCACTCTTCTTGTGTGTCATTCCAGCTGTCTCCTTGGGTAACGAGAAAGCAAAAAGTACGGGGTTGTGTTTTTTTACAAACACTCAAAAAGACAGTTTTTTTAAAATGTACTATTAAAAATGCAGATTGTGGCCCTCAAAGTGATTGTGAGGAATGAAACCTCTTGTCCTGATTTCTGTGTGTGTGTGTTTATGCGTGTGTTTGTGTGTGCCACCGGACATTGAGGTTATGCCCTTTGTATGTTGAAGGATTTTTCCATGTCTCATTTTTAACTTCACTCACTGATTACATCAACTTAACATTTTGAAATTTCCAGGTACAGCGTGATTATAAAAGCATGAACGTTTGTTTTGGTTACAAAACAGTGATCACAGATTACCATTTTTGATTAAAAAATTAGCATGCTGAACCCCTAACTTCAAGGTCAGAAGGTTGTTCCTGGAAATGATAAAATAGTATGAACTTTATAGCAGGTTCTTTCACAAAAACTGCTGTAGCTGTCAGTCAGTCACAATTAGGGAGACCAGACTGTCCCAACTATCCCGACAGGTATCTGTAAAGCTCCGGTCTCACCACCAAATTGTCTCACTTTTCATAGCAATTCAAATATTAATCATAACACTGATTTGTGTGTCTATATGTCAGTCGCAGTGTACTTGTCAAGGCAACCATAACCCTGTGTCTGTGGCACATGCATAAGGGAATACGTGTGTGCATTCATGAACATTAACAGTCCCAGTGAGGGGATTTGAAAACATGATCATCCCAGTCATGATAACTGGCACCTGGCATTTTGTTCACCACCCTACACCATTTCATCCAATAATAAGTTACTGGAGAGGGAAGACAAAACTCTCAGGGGGGCGACAAGACTGCGAGCCTGTTCACATAATTTATTCAAAAGATGCATTTGTACCAGCGACTCCTGTGTCGTTCTCACAAGTGTCTGCAGAGCGTTCCTCTTTGGTGGAACAGTTAATACTCGGTGTGACCAGACATGTTGTTATATTCATCCTTACCCTATGTCCCAGGGTTGGAACAAGTGTGCTTTTGTAACTTAGGTATCCTCATGCACAAAGCAATCATGCTAAACAGGCCAGAGTTCTTTCAAATTCTTTACGTTGTAAATAATAATAATAGCTTGGGGAGTTTGGGAGATGCTGTCGGTGGACGGGAATGTATTTGCATGCTGGGAAGAGAAACATTTTACAATCTGCGTGTCTTTTTATTATTTACTCTATTCTGTCAGCTTCAGTGTGGCATGGTTCATGCAGCACCACAGAATTTAGTCCCCCAAGTTTTCAGGAAGAGAAAATTACATCTCTGAAACATTCAAAGCACAGAAGGGGTCAAGAATCACGTTCATGCGGCTATCAGGCAGTAGTTTGAAGTTAAGCTCAGAATACTTGGTGTGTTTGGATAGCATATTGGCTGCAGCGGTTTAATCGTTCACAGACAGGGAAATATTAACCCAAGAGTCTGCTGGAGAACTTATATTATTTCCTCTGAGCTTATTATAACTCTCAGACCCGTGTTCCATAATCATACCATTTAGTCTTAATGACATTTTCATTTAATAAACGTCCTGCTCTATTGCTGAGTGGTATTACACATTAGTGATTCAATCTTATTATGGTTATTAATAGAGGAAACCGAGCAGTTGGGGGGAACGGTGATCAGCGTGATGGCAAAAACCAGCAGCGAGAGGTGAGGGCAACAGAGGTGATGCCAAAACTCTGCTTAAAAGTTACCCGACACATAAATGTCGTTGGTGTTAATGATTTATTTATTTTACATGTGTCGTATCTTAGATTTGAGCGCTGACTTGCTATTAGGTTAATGAAAAGCAAACATGTAGAGACACGAATGCACTTTCCCTCTGTCTTCATCTGTTAGGAGAGGGGGAAAAAACAGTAGAAACTTTGTAAGAGCTTTTGTTTCGTGCATCGCTGAAGCTGGGATTTTTGTTTTTATGGGGCTAAAGAGTAATATCTTTAAGTAGTGTGACAGCTGGAGCGGCTAGTCGGCTTCAGGGGAGGCGGACGCACGGGCACAGACGCTGAAACAAGCGCACACACAGAGCCGATGGACTGAAGTGGTTGATAAATCACGTTACAGATGAGCATTCAGAGGACCACACAAACAGTAATGTAGGTGGTGTTGCGCACACAAACACTAATTACACAGTAACCCATCCGCTGGGTTTAATAAGAAATCATGCTGAAACAATTAGTCATTTCATGGATTAGTCAATTGAATGACAACAATGGTGATAAATGTTTATTGGTTTAAGTCCTTTATTCAGCGGAGACGTCGTAAATCTGCTCCTCCTGCCGTATCAAATGCGAGGATTTGCTCATTTATATCATTGTAAATTATATAAATATATAATATCTTTGTATTTTGGATGGTTGGTCAGACAAATCAAGCAATAAAAAGATGTCGCCTCCGGCTCTGGAAATAGTGGCATTTTGGGGCATTTTATAAACCAACCAACTCTTTAGTTCATAAAATAATTAGCTCACAGAATGGTCAATAATGAGGGCTAGCTTCAGCACCTCTAAAATATCAGTGTGTTGAAATCAGAGCTTTGATCATCTTGTTATGTCTCAGCAAGCACCTGCAGCCCTATTTTGTCCTACAAATGAGTCTGTTTCTGTGAAGCTATGCCAGGAACAATGAGCAAAACAAATGGCAGGTAAATTAAGGATTCCTAGACATAACCCAGTTTGGAAACCAGGCCAAGTGTGCCCGGGAAGCAGGGAGAGGGACCAGGCTCTCCCGGCTCAACCCCGAACTGAAATCACGTTTGCTGGAGAACGCCTGTCGTAGTGGCGGGTCGCCTGCTGATGGGAAGCTGCAGAGGCTCCCAGATTTACAGCATCATAAATGGCTCAAGTGCAATCTCCCCGTGGGTGTTTTTGTACAGTAAACACACAGACGAGCCTTCACGTCCGCATGCATGTGCCGACGAGACGCGCTCAGCTGACAACGAATGGGCTCGGCGATAGCACCCGCCATTATATTATGGAAATATGGCAGCGTTTTCTGCTTTGTAACAGCGAGCAGGGAGGGGAGGGTTGGATAAAACGTCCGGCGCCCCATTGATGCTATGAGCGCTGCGAGCACAATAAAGCTCATTTAAATAAGGTGACAAACTTGGCCGGCAGTTCATAGTCAGCTGGGACACCACAGGTTCTTTTCATGTCTACCCATTCAGCCCGAGACACAAAGTTAATTTAGTCTTGGCCCGCGACCCAAACACAATAAACCACGCTGAAGCTATTGTCTTCCGACTCACTCGGAGGAGCCGAAGCATTTTTGGGGAGCAGCTTGTGTTCAGGAAGTCTACCTGGCTGTTTTCATGCAGCGCTTACATTTATGGACTTTTTTTTTTTTTTGGAAACAAAAATGACACAACACACACTCAGTTGTGTTCCCGTCTTGTACACGTGCATATAAACACACATGCGCGCACCGCAACCACCAATGATGTGGTTGATTTCATTTGGCTCCCATGAGGTTGCTTGGAAGAGAGGCCGACATCTACTTACCATTCTGTGTGTGTGTGTGTGAGAGAGAGTGTGTGTTAATGTGTGTTTGTGTGTTAATGTGTTTGTGCAGCCTTAATGTTTCTTAGCCCGCTGGGCGTCCATCTGTGGGTTTGTCTGGTGTCATTTCCACTCTACATATCCCGCTACTCCTCTCTCTCTCTCTCTCTCTCTCTCTCACACACACACACACACACACACACACACCCTTAAAATACTAAATACACTAAAGACGCACCACATGCACTGCCATTACATCGTTCATGCTCACATAAAAGTCGTGCAGAATACAATGAACCGCACACATTAAACATGTAAACGTGACGAACACACACTGCTCACACACACACACACACACAACGAGAGCCCCTGGGTGCGATAGAGGTGCCTCCTAATACATCCTATTTATCATGCAGCAGTTGAACCCCCTCGTTCTAACCAGCGAGCACACACACACACACACACACACACACACACACGCACACACACACACACACACACACACACACACACATTTTATCCTCATAAAAGCACTGCCTGCATAGATCGGCCATTAAGATATAAGAGTGTACGAACGGAAAACCACTGGTGGGCTGATAATTCATTTACAAACTGACTGAGGAGGGATGCTACTATGTGTGTGTGTGTGTGTGTGTGTGTGTGTGTGTGGTGAATAGTAACACACAAACCGATTAAGAGAGGGAGGGAAGGACGGAGGCGTGGGGTGAGAGGAGGAGAGACGAGGAGGGAGAGATAATGGAAGCAGAGGCAAGTGGGAAAAAGAGAGAGAGAGGCTGATAGAAATAAAAAAGGAAATGATTGAGGAGGACAGAAGAAGGAAAAGGAGAGAGAAAGAAGAGAACAGTAAAGGAAAGACTGACAAGCAAAAAAGGCAAGACAGGGGAGAAAGGTTTCTGATAAAAAGAAAAAAGAAAGAAAGAAGAAAGAGAGAGTCATTGGCAGGGTTGGAAGATAAAGACGTCGGGAAAAGGCAATAAGCACGAGGAAGCCCAAGCCATTAAGGAGCCAGGAGAGGGAAAGCAGAAGAACAAAAACGTTTGCACAAATTGTGTAACTCCTGACATCCATTTGAAATCACTGCAGCTATACAGACAGCAAAGTCTTCAATGTATAACCACAGGGCATAACACTTTTACACCCAAACAGCTCAAAAATCCACCACGGACTCTTGAATCATGTATCAGAACTAATATTTGACATTTAAAGCGCCGCCGCTCCCCCATCTTTGAACGAGCCATCTAATCCGAGCGACAGATTTCACTAGCTCTGTCTGTCTCCTGTTGTCTCCTCCTCTGTTACGTGTTTTTTTTCTGCCGAAACTGGTCCGGTTTAGATCAAAGGGGCAGAGCAGATAAAACATATCGAGACAAATCCGAGCATTTCACTCTCTCTGCTTCCCTCTGATAATGTCAGTGTTGCTTTGGTCTGGCCCGGATCAGACAAAAAAAAAAAAAAAAAAAAAAAGGCAATCTGACAGACAGATTGAGGAAGAGAAAAGGCTTTCAAAAGGCAGCCGGGAGACAAACAGGTGGACAAGCTTTCCATCAAAGGCGCTAAATTCGCCATCACATAGTTTGATTAATAAGGCAGGAGTAGAGCTTTGGGGATGGGGGGGCAACTAGGCAATGGGGGATGGACAGGAGGAGGAGAAGAGGCAGAGTGAGGAAGAGACTGACAGAGAGAAAGGCAGGTGCTTTGGATGACGTGTATTATATTAATCATAATCAGTTGGTCAATTATGGTAAATAACAGTAAAGAGCTTCTGCTGCAACCTGCTATTATTACTGATGACACATTCAGCTCAGTATCAGCCTAGGGCCCACACACACACACACACACACAGACACACACACACACACTCACACACACACACACACACACACACACACACACACACACTATAACACACACGTTCTTGTTTGAGGCAGTCTAATGATATCTGATTGATCGTCTGCAGAGAGACAGAATGTCCTCCAGCCTGGTGTGTGTGGATCTGTGTGTCTCATGTCGCCTAGCTTTTGTTTTGTGTGTGTGTGTGCTTAACCATGCATATTTGGATTTGTGTAGACTTGAATGCATGTGGGTGTACTGTTGTGTGTGTGTGTGCGTGTGTGTGTGTGTGTGTGTGTGTGTGTGCACCATTCAATTGCCACTGCTATAAATAGCCCTTTCTCTTTCTGTATTTTGGGATGGGGACATGCCATCAATTGTGCCTCACAGTTTGAGGTTACACTCGGGACTCTGAATAAATCTCACCACTGAATTTGAGGTGCTGTGATATGTGGAACTTAAATTTAAATTTGGCGTTAAAACTGCAAGTACCAAAATGAATAAATTTGAACTTTTATTCATTTCTTTCGCCATGACAGCGGCCCCCACATTAATGTTCACCAGGAGGTGGGAATTTTTAGATCAGACTGACACTGCCGGTATCAGAGCTGCTTCAAAGGTTATGTAATGACTGCTCCCATGATGGCAAGTTTACATATATTATTTAACTACATCATCCTGAACATTTGCGGATGTTTTACTGCCTTTTCATATCCATTTGTTAACGCTAGTGAGCTGTAGTGGAGAAAAAAAAAACTCAATTCACTCAAAGGTTACTTGAACTTGAACGACAGGTGCTTTATTCACTGCGCTTCACCGTTTCACATGCAGTGATTTTTTTCTTCACACACAAGAGAGACTCACTTCAGGCTACATCACATGCATGTGTCACACACAAAGACACCTTCCTTATAGGGAAAGGCTCAACTCAGTGGACAATATCAAAAATCAGTCAACACAACCTAAACAAAAGGAATATCTATCTAATATCCTACTCATTAAAAAACATCCAAGTAGTTGAATATTAGTTCACTATCAGCCTTGGCAGGAATTAAAAATAGTTTGATATATAGATTCAGTTCTGACTCAGTCAATTCATTCTAGTGGCATTTCGTTGACTGAGTTAACCTGGTTGCTGACTAGGAGTAGAAAGATATGCACGACACCTGCGGCATGATTATACTTGATGTTTCTTTAAACAAAAAGGGAGAAGCATTTACATTTCACTGCAACTTTAATTTGACATCCAAATCACCGCCTTTGTGAGCTCAGTTTCATTCTCCTAAAAAAACATGTCTGGTATGGTGTTATGGTCAGCTAAAGGTGGAAAAAAAAAACAAAGAAAAAGGGAAAAAATGAAATGACACTTGCAGAATCTAGAGCTAGAGAAACAGAATTCAAGCCAGACTTTCTGCCATTGTGTTTATTTTTTTTCCCAGGCAAAAAGAGAGCAGCATCCAGCTGACAGAAAACAAAAGAGCAACGGCAGAAATAGATAGAGACAGAGGGGTGGACAGCCACAGACGGAGAGGGAAGATCTGTTGAAATACCAAACTGATTAGCCGGTGTTTCTGACATTTAAATGCCACGTTTACATAAAGAAATGTTTCATAGGAATATTAATCACTCTAGTTAATTCACGAGGAGATGTGAAATGGATCTGTGGTGCTCGTGGCGGGAGGAAGGGACGGCGTGAAGAGGCTGCGAGGGACAAACAGAGAGGGAACATTGGCAGAAGGGTGTGTTATTGGTATTGATGGCAATGTCACAAAAATAGGAACTACAAAATGTGAGCTGAGTCATTACTGTTGCAAGTCTCACCCTCCTTTATTACCAGCAAGAGATACAGGGATCGTGATGACCTTCAAAACCCAAAGGTGTCCGACAAACCACGATAGAAGCAGGAATACATAAGAGGTGCCATTTATTTAATGGCTTTTATCCAAAGGACCGTAAAGTAGTGGGAATGCAAACATTTTCAGCATACAGTAGGTTGTCTCAGTTTAAAAGGAAACCTCTTTTAAGTCAATGGTCCGAGCACGGCACAGCCCATTGAGTTAATAGGTGAAATCATGTTGTCTACCTTGAAACATCTTCATGTCGACTGCTGCGCCGAAACAACATCTCAACATGTGGCACTGCGGTCGCTCTGGTACTTGTTTCAAGTGAGCAAAAGCCTGAACATATTCTAGCATTGAAGCACTTTGCCGCTGACATTCAAAGTTGAGAATGAAAAAAAAAAAGGACAAGAAGAATGAAAAGCAGACACAGTAACAGGGAAAAAAAAGCACTTCCCTTCAGTGGCATATCTGTAAAAGAAATAAGATTTACACAAGGTGCGTCTGTCTGTCTGTCTTCCCGATGACATTCCATTTAAGTGTGTCAGACATCCACGGTGCCTAAATTGAGGTTAAAATTTGCTCAGGTGCTGGGGCTTATTATCGCATATTAGGGGAGAAGCCGGATTCTGCCCGTGGGCCAGCAGTTTGCTCATCGCGGCGCTAAGCAGCCTGTCTCGAGCTGTGGCGCAGAGATGAGTGACCATAATGACAGCCCACGAGTGCTCCTCTACAGCACAGCTTTCATTAACACACTGCCATCTTGATCCATCGCGGTTGTTCCACATGACACATCAGGGTACTTACAGGGTGTTGCTAACTGGCTAACACTGCCTCCGTCCTCTCCCTTCCATCTGCTGACAGCCGTGGCAGCCAGATATATAAAAACTGACATTATGACTGGCCAACAAAAGTGCAAAACAGATGAACCGAGTAATCTGGACAGGGACGTATGAGCTGTGACAAGTGTTTGGTTAGACTCATTTGTTGGGCCAATATTTTTAATATCAGATGCTGGCAACTTGGCGTTCTGTGACTGTGACTTATGGACAGCTATATAAAATGAAAAATTACAAGGGACGTCTTGCACGTTTTAATAGTTCTATGTATTACATCTTTATATATCCGGCCCTGCTCAAAGTAAAAAGGTGTGGCTCAAAACTCATCTGATTTGTTTTTAACCTTGGGTGGGTTTGAAATTTCTTGACTTCTAGATTCTTACACAGATTTTCACGTCACACTGCCTTCCCAGAGTCACCCATACTAATTTTTTATATATATATGGGTTTTTTTTTTCCTACGTTGTGTAAAGCTGAAGAGCCACATGACGAAAAGCGAGCGCGGAGACCAGAATTATGCCGCGGCTCCCAAAGCATCTCAGGTAATCTCCTTCCTTCGCCTGACTGGAAAGCCGTGAAAGATGTGGAAATTCTTAAAGGTGCGCCTCAGGGCTCAGAGTGCGCTTAACACAACCAACTCCCGGGGAAGTTCGGGCCCGCAAAAGCACCGTATTCATAATGACCGCAGGCTTAAGTATACTAGCCTAATGGCCATCCTGTTCTGTTAATCTAAGTGGGGCTCTCGGTCGAGCGCAGTCTATCTATAGCTGAGCGACTACGGACATTATGGCTTTTACAGATATGACTGAATAGTTGTGATGACAATGAGCGGGCCTGAGAGGGGAAATTGGATACTTAATGGAGAGATTTTCGCCGATGATCATCGTTGTCTCTCTCCATCTCCTCGCCTCTCTCTCTCTCTTTTTCCCTCACCCACCCCTCTGCCGCCACTGCTCCGCGCTCCCTTCCTTCCTCTTTTCCATTCATCCTTTTATCTTTCTCCCGTCTCACTTTGCTCGCCCCATCTTCCCCTCCCGCCGCCTTCCCTCTCTTTCTCTCTCTTCCGAGCCCTAAGTAGCCACAAATGGTCCCTAATAGCCTCCAATGGAGATGAATTGATCGTTGTGTGAACCGAATCGATAGGAGATTGCTTTTTGCTGTACACAGTGGGATACGGCGCAGGCAGGCGGCCTTAATTAAGTTAACAGTAAACCACGATTGCTTCGGAGTTTTATTAGGAGAATAAAGTTTACGACGAGATGGGGGGAAAAAAATTATGGTTTCAAAGAGAAAGCTGAGGAGATAAAAAAACAAAAATTGGAGGGGGGGCATATAAATACCTAGATGTGTTTCTGATTTGTTACAACGCAGTCGTGATGCTCCCTGTCTGACTCATAAAGTGTCTGTTGGACATTTTCTCACTTCCTCTGCCTGTTTTTTTTACCCCCAGCCCCGCTGTTTCCCATACCTCCTTCTCCTCCTCCATCTCTTTCTCCAGCGCCTCCTCGCTCTCTATCTCACCCTACCCCGTCTGACCTCGTCTCCATCTCTCCCTCCCTCCCTGTCGTCTATAATGGGATGAGCAGCAGAATTTGATCAGCAGTTTTTTAAAGGTCACGGAACCAAGCGAAAACTCTCAGCCAAAAAAGCGCAGAGGGAGCGAGGGAAGGGAAGGAGGAGATTGAGGAAGAATGGGTGGGGGCACGAAAGGGGGGTATCGAGAGGAAGAGATAACAGGCTGGCAGAGAGGAGGATGCAAGGAGGGGAAGGAGACGCTGCATCGAGAGATGAACGGCGGGGAAGTTAGCGTGGTTTGTGGAGGAAAGAGACGGATGGGAAAAAAGAGGGAGGAGGAAGATGAGGTCATTTTGTTGTGTTATGACACATCAGATCTGGTGACAGATGAATGCATATTAAATATGTAGGAGAGGAGAAGAGAGGGAAGAGAGTAGGGGGTGACGAAGAGAACAAGAAATAAGGGGGGGGTGAAAAAAAGGGACATGGAGGAAATGAGAAGATGAGTGGAGATTAGCGGAGGACGGAGGAATTGAGAAATGGGAGATGAGACGTTTTCATGTCTCTCCCTCGCCTCTCTCCCTCTCATCTCACCCTCTTACTCCAGCGACCGTCGGATCTTAATCACCTCTCCATCTCTCCGGGCCCTCTCATCAGATCCCTCGGCCAGTCTCTCCGTCCCTCACCGTCTTATTCTCCCCCCTCTGTTCTCCCTTCTTCTTATTCAAGATAAAAGACACTTTTATCGCTCTGCAGTGTCTCATAATGGTCACACAGTGCAGCTGTCTCCCTGTCTGGAGCAATAATAATTCTTTCATATCACTCTATCATTCGTTATCAAATAGATCAAAAATCTTTCCCAAACTCACTGAAGACTTTCCCTCTTTTTCTCTCTCGCTCTCTCTTTGCTGTCTCCCTCTGCCTCCCTCCTCTGTCCCTTTCATCACTCTCAATCTATTCCCTAAGCATTTGAGCGTGAGTGTCTTTCTCAGTCACTTAAGCTTCATGTCTGCAGTCTCTGTGCGTGAAACACACACATACGCGCACACAGGTATTTTGTACAAAATCCTTCATCTGCCTCCTTAAATAACCAATTTTTGTCTCTCTTTGCATTTTTAACCTCGCTTTTCATTTCCAAGTTTTATTTATTCATCCAAATGTAAACTCTTCCCTGCTGACGCAGAGAAAAAGACGACAGAGTTGAAGCTGGGGTGGGCAGTGTATATGTAAGAGGCACTTTTTGTTTGTATTTGTTAAAATTCTCTTTACACCCTGACAGCAATTAATATATCAGACGCACAAACAAAAGAAGAAAGGAATCTTAAACCCTCGCTTTACCCATATAAGGACGTGATTAAAATCTTTTTTGTTAATTCATACCACAGAACCCTTGAAGCTCAATCCTCTTTGCAGAAAAAGAACGTTTTTTTTTTTGTTTTTTTTTAGATCAATTTGATATAATTCAACCCTTTTTTATGCAAAACTCACCTGAAAGAAAACATGAACACTTCAGTATGGAGTAGTGTTGCATTAGTGCCTCTTGTGGCAGAAAATAGTATTACAATAAGAAAAACTTAGAAACTTAAAATCTAGCTGACATTTATGAAATTATCTATAGTGTATGTAACATTACTATGTATAATATTTGAAATAATTATATATGATATTTTATATGTTAAAATGATAACATTACGTGCTTAAGTTTTGACAATTAGCTGTCTGACAACTCAGTCAACAAACATTGTCAACGCACGTCGACGAGCGACCTGCTGGCTACCTGTCTGAAAGTGATGCAAAGCAAGTTCAGCACTCCACTGGTGTTTTTGATCAGCAAAGAGACCCGCTGTCTGTCTTTTCAAACATCAAAGTAAGACGAGAGCATCCGCAGAGCACGTTAACCACACGACAGCTGAGGGTTTCGTTTTTGTTGTTTGGCCAGCTCACACAATCAGCGTTAATTAGCAACAGCTGGGTAAATTTGCCAGCGACACTTGTCATTTTAGCTGCCGAGAGACTGTCCCCGACCAAAACTACCCCGCACCCTCCCCATAGCTCGTTAAAACACTCTTAACTCTTAAATCAAAGCCTTTGGGATTAGAAAACTGCAGTCTTTCAAATCATAATCAATCAATCATTCTGCCATATTTTAAATCTGCAGAATCAAGCAGATTATTGCTGTTTTGTCCTTTTTTCTGGTCATATTATATGTTGAGGACACTGTATACAGTGAGCATGGACAGTGATGGATGCAGGTTTTCAGGCAATTGCTGCCTGAGCATCAGCATCGTTCTTACAAAACAGTAGGTGGAATAAACACCCTTGGTCCCTGGGGGATTTTTTTGCCAGCAGATTGACAGAAAGCTGCATTTCAACTTGCTCTGCATGTTTTGTGACACGCACATAGACACACACACACTCAAAGAGTCATAGCAGACTTGTCTGTGTTTATTTTGCTCTCTAGATAGTTATGAACGGCCGCCGTTGAGCCGCATCAACCTCACGAGAGGAGAAGACTCCTGAGTCAATACTCAAATCTCCAAATAATTGTCCCCACAGAAGCCCCACATATTAAGACTAATGCGCTGTGTCCACAGGTGGATGTACAGTATATTCCTCGATAAACAAGCTGAACGCCAGCGCGCCCCTAGTTGTGCGCTTGAAGCGGCAGAAATGAAATGAACATCTCTGTCGGCGGCATCAAAGCCTGTCGCAGCGGATCCCCAAGGACCCGGCTAGCCAGCTTGAAGCTCCACCTGCACAGCACAGATGCTTTCATCAGCTGCACATATCACAAAACTGCCATATCTGCTAACATAGCTGCTGCTAGCGACTACTGTGTCTGCAGCCCTCCGTCTCTCTCTCTCTCTTTCTCTACCCCCCCAGAGTCATAGTTGTTGAAGTCGCTGAAAGGCCGAGCGACTTCACACCTTATCTGAGGCTTCTGTCATTTGACACATGCGAAAGGATGCTGGGATTATGGCAGTGGGGGCTGTGCGCACGCTTTGTCTTCTGTCTGTCAGTGACTTAATTACAAAGAGTGATGCACTGAGGCGGCTGAAGTTAGTTGTTTTGCAGCTGAGCCATGTAATGAGAATTTCACATCAAAAGATGAGTGCGGTGCAAATGAACAGCTGGCCTGCTTTTGAATATTGGTCTTTATAGGCTTCCATATTAACCCAGCTTAGAACAATAAAGCCAGCAAAAAGAAAAAAAAAGACCTTTTTTTTTGCTCGCTGCCCCTTAAGGATGCATGTTTTAATAACAAAGAGAAATCAATATGGTTGTTGCCTATAGTGTAAAAACAAATTCTTTATCCCTCCTATCACAGTTTCTCTCCGCCACTTGTGTTTGTGTGTGATTTATTGTGTCTTTTTTGGTGTGTGCGTCCCAGCTGGAGTGAAGACTGTTTATATTATTGGTGATGAAAGAGGGGCCCCCAGGGGCCTCAGTAATGGGCTGGGAGGCCTCTGACTTCTTATAATGGCCTCTGGATGTGCGTGTGTGTGTGCAGGAGAGAGAGAAAGAGAGAGGCACAATTGCAGAACTACATAATCGTCAATGAGAGGACACACTTTTACAGAGTAAAATGAAGCCAGTACACAAAGACACAGTGAGACAGAGAGAGATGGAGCCTGTCTCGCACATAAAGGCACAGACACAAAGAAACACAATGTCTCTCTCTCTCTCTCTCTCTCTCTCTCTCTCTCTCTCTCTCGCTCCCTCCTCTCTCTCTCTCTCACACACACACACACACACTCGCACATTGTGGTGCCAGCTGAGCCCAGTGTGTCCAATAACAGCAGGTGCTGTCAAGTGCAAGCACAGCAGACCTGCCCGGACATGGACACACACACACACACACACCCACACACACACATACACACAAGGGTGGATGGACATATGTCAGCACACCACACACTCATTCATAAACCTCCCTCCTCCTTGTAACCCTCACATCCAATAAATGTGTGTATAGTTAAAACTAATGTCAGAGAGGCTTAGTCCATACAAGGTTAAACTTTATGTGTGTGTCCTTTTGTGTGTGTGTGTGTGTGTGTGTGTACCTGCTTTGTGGCTGTGGAGGGCTGTAGTGTCGCCATATGGTCTCACATTAGGGCACTCTAAGCTCAGTCATCCAGAAGTATGTTTCTGTGTGTGTGTGTGTGTGTGTGTGCCTGTGTGAATTGAGTAAAAATAACAGAAAATAAAGACATTCGCTTGGTGTGTAAGCTGTTGGTGTTTAAATACTTCTAGTCGATCATGTAGAACACTTAATATCTGTCTCCTTTTGGGCTAAATGAAGCTAAATATGCTATAGATTTACTTATTTATTTCTTGCTTTTTTTCTTTCCTTCTCCTTTGTCTCCTGCTTCTTCTTTTTCTCTCTCTCTCTCTCACTGTGTGTGTGTTAATATATTTAGCAGTGCCATATCGTACGCTGTGCTGACTTCATTAACTATCCCAGCATGAGGCTCCAGTGACTGAATGATAATAAACCTACCACACTCACACAGACACACACACAGACAGAGCCCCAAGAGTGTACATTTAACACTAATGCATAGATAACTGATTAGAGTTTTCCTCATTGTGATGAAAGTGCTAATTGTAAATACATCCTCTTTAACCTCACAGACCTTTTAGCAAGTCCGTCATCATGGAGTGGACTCATCATTAAACCTCTAATCAGGATCCTAATCAGGAAAGTCCCAAATAAGTTTAAGGTAGACTGTCCTCAGCAAAATTAGTTCAAATTGTTTTAAAAGAAAAGAATATATAGTAGTTTTTTTCCCCCTGTTATCATAGTTGCTCTGCAGATGAATGCAGATTAGAGCTTAATAAGACCAATTAATCAACTAACAACAGGGATGTGGTAGTAAAATAATCATTTTAGAATCGCAGCCACTGACATCTTCGTAGGACGATTTTCATTAGGGGTTATCTGCTTGTTCTTTTCTCCACAAATCGATTAATGGTATCGCTTTTAAGATATAAAAAAACACAAAGCAAAAAATCTCAGAAATTCCCAGAGACCAAATCAAGCTCTTTGAAAACCCTTAGTACAACCCAAAAATTCAAAATATCTCGTTAATGATCATGTATGAGACAAAACAGCAGCAAATCCCCAAATGTTTGACACTGTTTTTGCTGGAGAAATGACAGAAACTGATTTATTTTGATTTCTCAAAATAGTTGTTTTAGTAAATTGTCAATGAGTCTTCCATTCATTTCAGCTCTGCGTGTACGTTTGTTTTAATGTCTCGCAGCGTGTCGGCTCTGGTTTCATTAGGGTTCAAGTGATTACGACTCAGCTTAAAGTGGTGGTTGCGAGTTAAAAAGAGTGTTGACACTGACGGGTCTGCTTTGTGTACATTTCACCTCCTTTAGTGCTTTTCATGGTGTGACAACTGTCACTGTTTTTTAATTTTTAAAAGAAAACACCATATGCTGTTGTTGATTTGTTGTTTCTAACCACTAATCACCTTCTTCTCCTCCTCCTCCTCCTTTCAGGTCAGTGTGTTGGAGCGTCAGGTGATAGACTTCCTCGGCTACCAGTGGGCTCCCATCCTGACCAATTTCCTCCACATCATCGTCGTCATCCTGGGCCTGTTTGGCACGATCCAGTTCAGACCGAGATATGTCACTGGGGTGAGTTTTATACACTCGCGCACACACACTCGCTCAGCCATTTTACATATCCTTTGCCCTAGATTTAGCAGCAGCCTCTCATTAGCCCGTGTTCTGCTCCCTCTGCATTAAATAACGAGGACTGGTTAATGTTGGAGTGACAGTTTAAAGGGTCTTTTTCGGTCTCACTGGGCGTTAGTTTGCGATTCGTAGGGTTCACAGCACTGCCATCCATAAAAACAGTATCATAGTCTTTAACTGCGCTGTGCAAAAATATTAAACGCAATGTGTTTACACCACTTTTATACCTTCTTCAAATCCCCAAAACTCACTGTAAAATAGATACGCTGCACATGTGTAACAAGAAACGTGGTCCAATCTTCATAAATTCTTAAAATAGACCCAAGATCCAACGCTGAAGGAAGACAATGCCAGGCTGATGATATATTATGAATACAGTAAATAAAAGGTTAGAGCATTGATGGGCAGTGGGAGTCAGAAAAACTTGCCAAGTGGAATAATTTTTCTTTTTTCCATCTCTGGCAGCTGCCGATAAAATCATTTATGTTTTAGGATGTTCCCACAGAGTGCAGCCCTCCCACACATCATGTGTCCCCTAATAAAGACCTTCACGCACACACACAAAACACACAGAAAATTTAAATGAGACAATTCAGATCATCAAAGTTGGATCCAAGCTCATAAATTCTGCCGCGCTGCCGTCATTCATTCATTCTTTGCAGCTTCTTCTCACGCGCGTACCCACGCACCGACCTGCTATCTATTTTCTCTCCGTGTCGGGTTTGATTCAGGTGATCGGTTGCACTCTTCGCTTTTTGTTTTTGTGCCCCTGCATCGGAACGGCATCAAAAGCGAAGCCCCCCCCCGGTGTCTCTCCTCTCCGTCCCACTCGCTCCAAATGCGAGACGCGAACATGCTTTTTTAATTCTCCGACAAACGACTGTCAGATCTCGTCTGCCTCTCTCACTTCCTTCCTTCTCCCTCTCCCTGTTTTTCTGCAGTACGCGGCCTGGCTGGTCGTGTGGATGACCTGGAATGTTTTCATCATCTGTTTTTACCTGGAGGTCGGAGATCTGTCCAAAGTAAGAAAACGCAGCGTTGTTTCATCCCTGTCGAGTCGCCTGCTGTGCCTCTGTCACTTCATTGATGCTAAGACTGCAGCACTCTTACAGTATCATCTTATGGTCATGAAAAGACCAAAACCAGCAAAGAATCTGGTTTCTTCTGGTGCTGTGTGTGTTGCAAGCCTGGTGTAGCATTTTCCTCTGTGCCAAAGACCCCAGTTGTTGTCCAGAAACTATCAAAAACACATCAGTGAGCCACACTGTTACAATGGGTGGCATGATCTATCACGAACATGGGCACTGTAGTTTATTTTGAGTCTATCCCACATACGCTGTCCCACTGCAGCAAAAAGTCATACACATACACACACTGGACACAAACATCACCTGAAAATAGTGCGCTGATGTGCTTGATTTACTGTATTACTACTCTTGATTTACTTACCTACCAACAGTACCCAGCTGTTTTCTTTTTCTTTACATCTTCAGGAAGAACCAATAGATTTGAGGTAGAGAAGTTAGAAAGTATTGAGAGTAATACTTTATTGCTTTTGGTCTTTTAATGGTGTTTATTGACAATAACATATATTTGTATTTACATTTAGCCACAAATTTGAGTCTTCCTTCACAA
>JAVQJZ010160334.1:0-16914 GCA_036025355.1 Leiopotherapon unicolor
TTTTTGTGTGTGTGTGTGTGTGTGTGTGTGTGTGTGTGTGTGTGTGTGTGTGTGTGTGTGTGTGTGTGTGTGTGTGTGTGTGAGAAAATCTGGCTTCTTTGTACCTTCACACTTCCTTGGCATGTCTTCAAACGACACTGTGTAATTTAGGTCTGTGTCATTGGCATAACAAAGAGAAATGTGCACTGGTAACATGTATTATTCTTTAAATCGCCTCCTTTTTTTTCAGTAATGAACTGTACTTCAAATCATCTTTTTATGAATATCATCCTTTCCCCACCTCTCTCGCTTCCTGTAGCTTCACCCCGTAATCCCGTCTCCTTATTTTTAGTTTGAAGAATTAAGGACATCTTTTCAGAGTTTGGTCAGATTTTCTTCTTTGAATCTGTCACTTTATCCTGCAGATCATGCTGATTATCTGCTGTTAGTTATAACCTCCTCTTAAAATCTACCACTCTAGGTTTTCATACATACGTCTTTTTAAATCATCTGACAGGGCTGACATGTTCTTTGAAGTCACATTTTTACGTGTATAAAATCTTCCGAGCCCTTGGTCATCAGGTACGACCATCAGTCGCTCGGGGAAACGCGCTCTTAGAAATCAATGAAAGCTCCTCCATCGCTGCGTTACACACGTGTTGCATCAGGTCTGATTGAAGCATTCAAATAAAAAGGAAATGTTCAATGGCTGCCGCGCAGAGACGTCTTAAGATTGAGCCAACGATGAGTCTCTTTGTTGTGTCTTTACTGTTTATATTTTTTGACTGTTGATTTCAGCCCACCTTTTCCTTTCTTTGTTTCCCCATCAAGTTAACTTGTTGATGCAGGCCGACTGTTTCGTCTAAAATGAAGAAAAAAACATTACACTGACATGTTATATCTTCTCCTTGTGATTCTTCTTCTCTTCACCTCCCTGTGACAATCTCATTGTTTTTGTCCTCTTTACACAAGTATAAGAACGCTTAAAGAGTTTTTATGTGCATATTCAACTCCCTTAAACTCCTTTTAACTTTTTTTGTTCTGTGTGTGTGGTTTTACACGTCAATGCGTGCATACATGCTGCTGTACATATCAGCCTCCATGCATGCGTACGAATGCTTTCACAAGGACGTTCAGCACAGTCACGCTTTAATTTGCATGCAGACGTTGTGAATTAATGTCTTTTTTGTTGTGTAAAGTATAGCAAAGTATGAAAAAAATTCTGTACAGAAATAAGATAATAATATGAATCTCTGCAAGGTGCATTACAATATGGATGCAATTTGATCTCATCACAGCATGTCTTTAAAATGTCTGAGCTCCCAACACCCTCAAAGTTTTAGTGCTTTGCTTAACAGCCAAGATGCACCTTTATTGTGCTTTCACTCTTCTTCTCCTCTCTGCTTTCTACTTCAACCCCCCCTCCACTCCGTGACGCCCCCCTCTGTCTCAGCTGGATAAAATGAATAGGACAGAGGTGAAGAGAGAGAGCAATGGTATAATAAAATCAAAGCAGACTCATTACTGAAGGTCTCCTGAAGGGGTGAGATAGGTGTGTTTTCCTCAATGAGCCATCCATTCCACTTCGATGTGATATATTGTGCTCAATTACCACAAACCAGTGGTGTTTTGCTAATGTACCACTTTGCCCGATAGATTAGGCCTGTTTGTTTTGGTGCATTTGAAAAGATTTTTTTGTACTGCCACAGGTAAAAAGGGTTTATGACTAAAGACTCACCATTTAATTAATTGATCATTTTATACAACTGTTTCCATTAACAGTTATTTTCCATAATTAATGTCCTCCATTAGAGGCTCTCAAACAGCTTAAATGATAGTACATGAAACAAACTATGACCCCATTGCCCTCCAGAATGAATGTTCAAGGGTTTCCTGAAATAAATAGAAAAATAAAAAATCTTGTGTTTTCTTTTTTCTTTCGGTTAAAGATCCCTGTGAGCAAAATCATTACAGCAGCACAACATTAATGCAGCCACAGAAAATGACGCTGCCAAAGTTTAAGGAACCACACATGAAAATACATGAATAAAAAATATTAATGTAGTAGTATTAAGAACAGAGACATAAACTTAGACTTTCTTTCATTTAGAAAGTGCACCACAAATAAATAAAAAAGAAAAAAATGTTTAAGGACTTAACTATTTCACATAACAGCATGTTAACACTTGCAATGTGCCATGTTAAAGAGCACATTAAATTATTTTTCTTATTCCAACTAACACTTTAGGCAAAGTTTTGTCCGTTTGGCTAATGAATGTCGTGTTGTTGGTGCAGCAGATGAAGATTTCACTCATTTCTATAAACTGGTGGCAGGTTGAGACAGACGAGCCACATTTTCCAGGTTTCTTGTGAATTTGGGACCATGTGAGCCAAGCTGGAAAGCCAGAGGTGCAAGTGCAGATGTGGAAGGTGAATTGTAAGTGTGTGCAGATGGCAGAGTAAAGAGGACTCTGTTTGGTAGGTTAGTGTGTGTGTGTGTGTGTGTGTGTGTGTGTGTGTTGGGAGAAATCACAGTGACAACAAGCCTTGATATATGGTGTATGAAGCAAATAACGATAGAAATTAATAGAAAAAGGAACTAGTTTCTATGACTTTTCTCCTCAGGATGTTATTGTATTTCTGCTGCTTGTTTAGTGACAGGACATCTCTGCATCATGTTGCCGCCGGTGTTGTTATTATGGTGGTTATTTTCATATTTTCAGAGAGGTCGACATGTATTCAGATTGGACGTGACTGTGTTCAGGCTTCCATCTGATTGGGTCTCTTTAAGAAATAAAACATTGCTGGTGGAGACCAAAAACAGATAGAAAATACTGCAAATATTAACTTTACATTCACCGGGTGGACAGAAACATGACTGTAGATAATGATGCTGCTGCTCTGTAAATGTTTGATATTAACATTTACATTAACATGAAGTGTGATTATACAGCGTTAATGTCAGCTTCGTGTTCACGGCTTGTTTCTGCTGCCCCCACATGGCCAAAAAATACAAATCAGTTACTGCAGGTATAAAACTCTTCAGGCTCCCTCTTTGTCATTTCCATGATAATGTTAGTTATCTAACACAGCCTGCTCGAGCAACAGCAGCGGAGCCCCAGACAGATCTGCCACACATAGAGGTGATTTCAGTGCCAATCTGCTCCCTGCATGCTGGGCGAGGTGACAAATGTGCCACTTTCAACTCTTAAGAAGCAGTGTTACAGTGAGGGAAAAGGCTCAGAGGCACAAACACACAATCACAATCCTAACGAGGCTGAAGCGGCGGATAAATACTGTAAGCACACAAATACTTGAAACTGACTCCAGCAAGCAAACAATCGAGTCGCGCACAAGAAAAATCACATTAACTCACAACGGCTGCATCAAATGAAGGATGGTTGTGCAACGTGTCCTTGTGGAAGCCTTCACACGCATGCAGGGAGGCTAATGCGTGTATGCACTCATTAACATAACACAGAACAAAGAAAAGTTAAAGGGATTTAAGGGAGTTGAATATGCACATAAAACTCTTTAAGCCTTTAAGAATAGCTTAAAGACAACAGCAGACTCCTACACATGCAAACACACACACACACACACACACACACACACACACACACACACACACACACACGCGGTCCGGCATCACTGGACGAGGTTAAACACAGCTTAACACAATAGGAGTGTTTTTGGGTCAGCCGTCCCTTAGCGTGGCGGACAGACGCTTCACCGACACAATATCCCTTTAACGACATCATATAATGGCCGCTGCAGGCACACTTTACGGCTTAGAGCGGCCTTTTTAACTGCTTAGACTAAGCTTCTTTGTGCCGACAAAAAAAAAAAAAAAAAGCAGTATAGGGTAAGAAGAAGGGGGGAAAAATGACTCCATCCTCTTTCGATGATAGCCAGACAATAGACACGCTTAACAGATTAAACAGTCGTACGGGTTTTTGTGGCACTGTAAACAAAGTAAGTGGAGGATATTGCACTTTCTCTGCGAGCGTTTCCTCCCCTCCGCTCGCTCTCTCTCTTTGTTTGTACAATTATCCACTTTGTGCTCCGATCTGTTTTAAGGGATGAGCCCGTGCTCGGGTTTTAAAGTGAGATTCGGAGCAAATGAGCTAAGCTAAAATCATTGAGGGGATTGCGGTTGTAAATGTCACTGCGTCCCCTTAAGGGGATTCTTCTTTCTTTTTTTTTTCTAAATGACACAACAGACAAGTGCCGCTATTGTTTTACCCCCCCAAGTGTGCTGACAAGGCCTGACTGCAAACTGGCTGAAGAGGATGAGAGAGAAGACAGAAGCGATGAGTCATGATGTTTTTAAGTCGCTTATTGTTTGTTGCGAGAGACAAAGCTTTCCTTTTTCTTTTTTTTTTCGTATTTCTGCACTTCTTGTTAGAGTGCAGATTAATCAACGACCACTATTAGTCATGCCAGCTTCATTTAAAAGAAAAGACTTTAAAGTTGTTCTCTAACTGCCTTGTAGAAACTGGGCTTTCAAACGCTGTCGAGGCAGCGTTTGCTTTCACACCAAAAGATAATGATGAGAATTTCTTTGTAAATGCTTTGTATTCATCCAGATAAAATTCATTTTTAACAGCAAATACCAGCCGATAAGAGGAATTTATGCCAAACTACCTGTTTAAAGGTCTGAATGGTGTGACTTCTCAGGTTCATCTCGACTTCTCCATATTCCCTCTGCCGTTAAACAAATCGCTCGCTGGTTTGGGATTGGACAGACCTAAAGCACCTTGTTTATCTCTCTCACTTATCTCATATATCGTAATTACAATCCAATAGCAGAACAAATGGCCTTTTGATAACACGACGGTTTAGAAGTCGATGCAATTGGTCGCCCTCTCACTTTACTGCAGCGCACGTTGTCGCTCACGTATCGTCGGTCGATGCGTGCTCCACACCGCAAAAACAAATATATTCTTTAGTCTTATATCAGTGTGTGTGAAAGAAAAAGCACTAGTTTGGACACCGGTGAAGATGATTGTGATATTTGTGGGTGGAAACTGGCGATGGGCAATGTCTTTTTCTCTTTGTCTCTGCAGAAGTGATTACTTCTTGTTGTTCGGGATGCCTGCAAAGAGGTGAGGTGAGAGGGGAGAAGGGCAGCAGGAACCCCTGCAGAGTTTTACTCTCTTTATTTGAAGTTGTCAGCTGAAAAGAATCTACTGAGATTTGTTGTAGGTGAAAACAATATGTGCAAGCAACAAAAACAGGGTTTTTTTTAAATAGCTGTCTCAGTTTATACTTCATCATGTGGAAGTGAAGCGCTGTGGAAACGATGGTCGTATATAATCACTGAGGCACTCCACATGCCGGTAGTGGAAGTTAGAAGAAACGAGGACACAGTTTGTTGCAAACATGCACACTGCACATGTTGATCTGATTAACCAGAGTGTCTCATACTAAACCACCCACTTATCATTTCATCTCCTCACAATTATCACATTAGTGGTTGTCAGGAAAGTCTGCAGACGACAAAGCGAGTCAGGATCTTTGACTCTGTGTCCTTCTGCAGCCTGCAGCACCAAACGCTGATCGCCTGCCTCATTGTTACCGAGCGAACATCGTGCTGCACTGTAAGTAAAAGCAGACATCTTTTCACTTAAACTTTGCCCGGCAGAAAAAGCTGCAGACTATTATTCTTCCCTGAAAATAAGAAAATGAGGCCGCTGCTGTGAAGGCGCTCTCCCAGCAGACCTGTACTCATAAACATCACACTTAGGATGACTGCCATGTTTAATTATCATCTGAGAGGAGAAAGGAAAGCAGAGTTTTCTCTCAGTTGTCTTTGGTGCTGCAGAGCTCTGTAAAACATGCACAGCTGTGGCTAAAGTCTGCGTTAGCACTGTGAAAAAACAATGAAGCTTTGCTGTGCAAACACCATGTATGAAAACCTTTAAAACCCCAATTTCCAAGTAAAAATGAAGAATTTCTAAAATCAAGACACATATTGTCTTTCACAGAGTATCATTCTTCCTTTGTGGTCATGATTTGTCCTCACCTTGATAGAAAATTGCATTTTTTCATCTGACAGGACATGTCAATGATGCAGTTTATCATTATAGCAACAAAAAAAAAGTTGGTTGTAAGAGGATATTACATGAAATCAGCTACGGTTATACAGAGACACAGCTGCATTAAAACAACTGTCATGTGGGATTAAAGACACATGCACAGCATCGCGGCGGGAGCTTATATAAAGTCGTTTAAACACAGGAAGGAATTACTGTATTAAAGAGAGAAAGGAATTATGCCATTAGTGGCCTGACCTTTCCGAGGGTTTAATGTCAGAAAGTGACACGATTCTCGGAGTCTGCAAAGTGCGACGGCTGATCGCTCGCTTATGAAAGCGTGTATGTGAATGACAGCGAACACGTAAACCACTGAGTGTCAGTAGCAGTTTACAAAAGATCCTACTTAGTCCGGATTCCAGTGGAATAAGGTAAATACAGCATAATAATCCTGATTATTTTCTATCTGTAGTTTATCTTTTCTGTCATGTTCAATTTTTTTAAGGAAAAGTCGGACATTCTTATAGGCGTCTAACAAATGCAGATGTTTCCATAGAGGTCACATACAGGTCAATATGTACTTTGGCCTTCACAATCACCACAACTCAAGCCATTTAGGGAGGGGGGGTCTTTGAGCTCATGGATAGATGGATAGAATAAGAAAAGTAAATTGCAGCTTGTTTCATTCAGTTGATGAGGATAAAAACAAAATGTGGTTCTTACTTGAATTTATGACTCCTTCATTGTCACATCTTGACAGAAAAATACTTAAAGGACCTGATGTTCAAGAAAATCTAAATCTATTAAATCTTTTTACCTCTCTTCACCCTGATGCAGGTGTCTTGTTAGCCTTGATCTCCTCTGCTGCAGTCATCCAAGCTCCCTCTTCAGCTTCTTCAAACACTTATGAAAGTAAAGAACAACTCTTCACTTTGTTTGTGACTTAATCTGCCTGCCACATGTTCAACGTTCCACTGCTTCAGTATATAGATATATATTTTATTTTCCACTAATATTAACTTTGCTATGACCTCCCTGCTCTCTCTCATTGCACGCTGACTCAGTTTCAAGCAGCGCAGTGAGAAAAGGGCTGTAAGAAGAGAGAAAGATGAGTGATGTCAGAGACGGATGGGTCAAGGAGAGGAGATATACAAAGAAAAAAAAGGTAATTAGAATAAAGAAAAAAGGGCTGAAAGTGGAGTAAATATACCAAAGAGCAATTATTTATTTTTTAAAGAGAAACGAACATAAACACTTAACATCCACTTTTTTCAGAAACTGAGGAGCAGAAAGTCTGAGACAAACTTTCAGTTTAACAACAGAAAATGACTTTTTTTTTGCACAAAATGTAGAAAGTATTCATGAGGTGAAGGGAACGTAGCATCTGAATTCTACCTCAGACAAACCTTTCGAGAAGACTTATCTAGTTTTATTAGTTTCAAAGGGTCGCTGCCCTTCACAAAACTCGGCCATTATTAGTCGTGGCCCGACACCTGCTGCATAAAATCCCCCTGACCTGCCATCACAAAGAAACCGACTCAGTGTAGAAGCACCTGCACTTGACCTATAGCAAAGAAAAATACAGCTAATACAGCCGTGCTTCATCACGCCAATTAGGTGAAGAAAACTTTTATCCCAACAATCCAGAAAGTCCTGCGAAATAAACTGAATGGACAGCAGTGAAGATGAAATACTTTACATGTTTTATAGTGACATTTGCTCAATAATATAAAATAATCATACTCATCTGTGTCATATTAATCTCTCATTAACACCGGTGGTCATTTAGTTCACTTATATTGTTTCCTGATAGAAGGTTAAATGTTTGTAGGGCTGTAGTTGTTGTGGGTTTTGAACTTTTGCCTTTCGTTTGACTTCTGTTATCCATTAGTTCAGTTTGTGCTGAGTGAATAATCTGAATGACCTCACAGCAGCTCTGCATGTAACTCGGCCCTCTGAATCCAAATTTATTCTACTCACATTATTATTTTCCCTTTTTGCTCTCTTCTTCTTCCCTCAGCTGTGACTCACACCTGTTGTACGTCACAGTTTTTCTTACTCATATCGCCACACGCAGTCTCCGAGTACGCCTGAACGTCACCTGTGTGTACTGTAAGCTCATTTCATGCCGTTTCTCTCAAACACTTCTGAGTTTTTTAGACTATTTGAGGAGTTATGGCGTGTGCAGGGTGTTTAACTCGGCCCCTGTGAACTTGCGGGACGCCAAGCGTTTAGCACGGTTGATATTTCTGTCACCGCCACCGTGCCGCTCTCTGCAGCGGCAGTGATGAGGTTTTTGATAACAGATACATGTGCATAACAAGGATCCTCGCTTGTTTACCTCCTCAGCGTGACGTTAGCCTCACACACACACACAGATACCTGCTGGTGTTGTCAGGCTGTTAAGACACAGCTGTTGGTGCGATCGAGATCATTTCTTTTTGCGGCTGTGATGGAGAAAGAATATAGATGAGCGAAGAGATGGAGGGAGGTGTGGCAAGGATGGAAAGGAGATTGAAGTGAATGAGTAAGGAGAGTAAAAGTTGGAAAAAAAATTAAACTTGACATGAAAAAGTGCTGGAAAGTGTTTAAGTTCTTTTGTTTTCTCCAAAAAGCAGCAGAATATCTGATGATCTTGATTAAGTGAACATAATAAAGCTAAAAGTAGTTTTTTTTTAAACTACTTTTCAATCAAATACACTATTAGTATATTTAGACTACACATATAGTGTAGTGTACATACGATTTGTATACTGTACATACATTTTTCCCATTTAAGCCACATCACAAATTGACTCTAATGCATTCAAATCTATTTTAACAGCTAGCATCAAACAGTTTGTGGTACCAAAACACACACAAAGTCTCCTGTGATCTCACAGGAAAAAACATAAATTCACATCTGCTCTTTCCTCTGCATTTGTTTATTTATTTATTTATTTGGGTTATTTGGCACAGAGTATAAAGCATCCGTGTGTCTGGATTTTATATTCTCACTACGGGGTTCAAACTGTGTATGCACACACACACAGTATGCAGAGACACAACACACCTGACAGAATATCAACACATGCACACAGGAAATGTTTTCGTCACTGATGCCTGATGGGAAATAAACTCCACCCTGTTGGCGCTTCTCATTGTTCTCTTCTGGTCTTCCTCTCCATCTTTTTACTTCCCAATCACCTTTTTTTTCCCCACTTGGCCTTGCTTACATGTTTCTCTTTAATATTGCAACTGTCTTTTTTCTTTTTTCCTCATCTTTCTCCACCTGTCTCTCCCTCCTTTTCCTCCGTCATGTGTCGGCGAGCAGACGGCGACTCTGACAGGGAGACAGCCAGACAATTACCTTTTTCCACCAGAGAACATTTGATTATCTTGCAGACTCGGAGTGTGCAGCAGGTGAGCTTTGTTTCGTCTCGCGAATCCAGCCGACGCCGCTCACGCAGCAAACTTCATCCCATCTCAGTTCATTTCAAATGTTTTTTTTTCCCCTCGCAACCCCGTTATGATGAGCACAGCGGGTCTGCTTCTGATTGTCTCCAGCTCTGATCAATGTCGTTCACGCAGGCACAGAGACAAAGTGGGAGCAAGGTGGGAATTTGATAATTTATGCAAAATGGCTCCATGAAAGAAAAGCATTTTTTATTTTGTTGGGGATGAAAGAAGGAAAAGAAAGAAATATTGAGGGGAAAGAGAGGAAAAACAAATCAGCGATCTCAAACAGCTGCTGCATGATCAGTTTAAACAGCAGGAACACACACACACACACACATTAACTGTGTAAGGATGCACTTACACAGAAGAATACCCACACTGTGCATGCTTATATGCATTAACACATTCGCACACACACAGACACACACACACACATATGCTGGTGCATCCCTGCAGACTTCCTCTCCTCCTCTTCAGTCGGGTTGACAGCCTTTAGATAAATCACTCGTCTGAGCAGCGAGCGAGTAAGTTGGCTGTTCTACCAATTATTTTAATGAGAACATAAGCTCGCCCAATTCATCTGAGCTGCGTTCAAAGTGCCCCCCTCAGGGAAGACAAAATCCTGCTGCTTAAAGAGTTTTGTTGGCTCTTTTGTTTTGCCTCAGAAAATCGGTTACGAAACAAAAACAGTTTTGTTTACATGTCATTGGATTTACTGGGATGAGAATTTCTGGTGTTGCTGCATTAAAAAGAAAAAAAAAAAACGTCCTGATTCATGTGGAGTCTGAGAAACGCTGCCAAAAAGCTCGTCGGGCATATCGAGGCGCTGCAGTGAGAGGGTGAGAGGTTCAGTTCCTCGTAAAGTTTGAGGAAGCTTTAGAAGAGCAACGCAGTGAAAGCAAGCTAGTTCACTTATCCTGCAAAATGTAGATTTCTCAATATGGGTACATAAATGTGAGATATGAAGAGAGTGAAAGACTTGATGTCCAGTAGGAGGAAGGTTGAGAACAATGAGAGAGATCGTGCCCGTCGGCCATTATTCAACAACTGCAACAAATCCTGAAAGCTAAACAATATTATGTGAAAGTCAGTGAATATGTTAACTCTGAGGAGCAGAAATATCTGCTCAGTATCAGGCACCCTGACCAATCATCTAAAAGGATCCACGAAAGACATCACAACAACACAAACACTTTAAAGGTGAAGTATCTTTGGGATTTCTGCAGAAATAACATTGCATTTATTCTCAGTTTGGTTGGCTGGTTGTTTGGTCATGAACGGAGATCATTTAACTCCCTAATAAATCAGATGAAGAGAGACATCTTATTATCATCTCATCTTATCATCTTATTTCTAATTATTTCTGACATGTTGGCTTCCAGCTTTGGTTTTGTTATAGATATGATGCATAACAGATGACAGTATTCCTAACAAGCCACAATACTGTGAGAAAGACTTCACATGAAAACTGAAGTGTGAGCTGATTTTCTCATTATATCAAGAAATATCTCTGCTGCTTTAGTGAGATAATTGAGTGAGATTGGTGGTGTGTTTTATGTTTTCACGTTTATGGAAATGTGTGTGTAGTATGAATGTAAGGTTGGGGGCCACATGGTGTTACGCTCCGGTTATTTCAAAGGTCTCACTGCTGCTGGATGAAGGGTCTTTAACTGAGATTTCTTCAACATACCACGTCTGAAATTCCTCTTTTGCAGCTCAGTAATGTTTTTAGGCTGCTGCTTACAACCGCGCACAACCCCCCCCTCCCACAAAAAAGTCCAGACACATACCCACACCAATCCAGCTGTTCTCTGAGTCTCTTTGAGACAAAGATCAAACCTGAGCAACAGAAGCAGGCGGAAAGAAAAGCTGAGTGAGGGACTGACTGTAAATCTGAGAAATGAAAGAATCTCTGAATATCTCCTGCTCTCTGTCAAAAGAAAGAAAGAAAGGGAAAGAAATATAGCAATAGATAGTAAAACATTCAGCCAAAAAAAAAAAAAAAGCGGTCATGCAAGAGGAGGTGTGAGAGAACGACAGAAATGAGACGCCGAGCAAACAACGGGAGGGAATTCAGAAAGTTAGGTGAGAAAAAGAACTGATTTACGAGAAAGAGAGAGAGATGAGCAATGTTTTTTTTTTTTTTTTAAATGAGTTTTCTGTCCTGCTGCTCGTGACGTGAGAGGGCGAGATAATTAAGAGCAGGGGATCTGCGAGGTTCATCATTAAATTCCGGATATTTTAAGTCATCTCTGACCTTTCTCGGGACCGACACAGGCGGGACAGAGGAGGAAAGAAAAAGGAGCGAGAGAGCAAATCTCATCATCCCTCTCGTTCTCATCGCTCCTCTCTCCACTTGTACCTTCCCTTTGTTTTGTTTGAACCTCTCCCTTCCTCTTTTTTCCTCTTCATCTAATTCTTTCTCTCTCTCTTTCTCCTTCCTTCCCCTCCCTCTGCTCTCACTCCTTTATTTCCAACTTGTTATCCCTCTTTGCCTTCATCCCCTCTCCTCTTCACCCTCCTACTCTGTCATTAACCTTCTTTATCCTCTTCTTCTTTCTCCTCCCCTCTCCTCCCACAGCTCCTCTCACTCTTGCCCCTCTTTCTCCTTCGCCCTTCCCCTTCTCCTCTCTTCACCCCCCCAACACCCCTCTTTGGTATTTCTAATCCATAAGGACTCTTGTAATGACAGTGTGCATATTCCAAAGGCCTCGCAGGCTTCACGCTGAATTACCCAGTTAACCACACGCACGCATGCACACACACACACACACACACACACTGAAAAGCACGTACGAGTTCACAAACACACACACACACACACACTGATGATGTGATGCCAGCTAACGAGGGAAATGCATCAGCCGCTAACGAGGAGCAAAGCTCCAACAACACCTTGTAGTTTAATGACGTCTGCTAATCAGGAATGAAGGCTGCAGACACACACACACACACACACACACACACACACAGGTTTGGTTTTATCATGAAGTCTTTTGATTTGTGTGTCGGTGAAAGAGTCGCGCTGAGCGTCGTTCAGAAAGATTGAGACTGACTTGAGAGAGTGGAGGAGAAACGAAAGATGAAAATATTATTTGAGGTTTCAGTGTCACGTTGACGTGCATCATATTACGAGACGAACGTTAAAAAATGACCACGAATCTTTGAAATCTCAACAAAACTTAATTCAGACGCAGTGTTTTTTCACACTGAACACACTAAATTGTATTTTACAGGAATGTCGGAGTGATGTTTCACATGTGCTGTATGTGTCTGTTTAGGATTATGTGTGTGTGTGTGTGTGTGTGTGTTTGTGAAATATATTGGTATTGGTGCTGTGTGTTGTGTTTGAAACCACTATCTCCTCACTGCAGCTGGATAGGACACAGATTGGACCGGAGCTATAAATACTCTCTCTGAGACACACACACACACACACACACACACACACACCATAAATACACCTTGACGCTGAGCTTGAGCTCAGTCCGCTCTGCCAAACCCGATTAAACAGGAAATAAATCACTATAACACACACACATACACACACACACACACACACACACACACACACACACACACTATCTCAAACACACACATATACAGATTCATGTACCTGAATACATACACACAAATGCCAGGAGAGCGCAGGTGTTCGCTGTGGCTTTCGGATGTTTAGTGGTGGAAACAATTTCAACACCGGCAGTTAAACTTGACACTTGAAAGGAAAAAAAAAAGTGATTTAAAGTTAACTCAATCAGTGCTGCGAAGACGTGAGCCGTCCAGGAAACAGGAGCCTCCGATAGAAACTTCACAGGAGATTTTTTTAATTGTTACCTGAAAAGACTTTGGCCACATTTTCTTAGCTGATAACTCATTTCTATCAGGCATAATAACGACAGCATCAGCAGCTTCTTTACTTTCTGTTTCTTCTAAGCTAACTTTAATCTGCTGAATGCTGTTTTCTTGACGTCTTTCTTTTAAAGCACAGGTGTCAAACTCAAGGCCCGCAGGCGCATCTGTCACATGTTGTGAGCAGCTCAGTTATTTGTTGCACCTCTCAACTGTGACAAAAAAGTTTGGAACAAAGTTTGATGACATTTGTCTTTAATATTCACTTGAAAAGTTTGATCTGTGACTGATGAAGTAACGTGGAGTTCTTAACTTGATAAAGGGATTTATGTTTTTGTTATGTAATAACACAGAGCAATGTGCTTGCATGTATTTTTATGCATATACACAACCATAACGCTGACGTTATGGTGGAAATGAGTTTTGTATTAAAAGGTGCACGTCTGGATCACCTGTAACTAATCTCAACACTCTCCAGCTTTAATCACTTTATGTCAGCACGACAAAATCTAAAGTTATAGTTAGTTAAGTTCTCTAAATCTTGGACTTCATAATTGGAAGTGTAAATAGAAACGTTTGTGACTTTACATCTCACAGGCTGCACTCAAACATCCAAAAGAAGAAAAAAAAAGCCAAGAGAAGGAAGACGTCAAAGAGCGAGGACATAAAGTCAGATTTTTAATGAGTGAATATGAATGAGGACACACACTGTGAGTTTTCATCGCGCGTGTGACAATTTGTATCCGTGAGCGACCTTTCGAACTTTTCAACACGCGAGAAATAAACATCGGGACCGAAGTGGGAGGACTTTATGCGGTTTGGAGTTGCATGTTCTCTTACATCAACACATTGTTTACTGGTGGGACCGTCTTAACCTCATTAGCTCGTGTCTGGCTGATTAGCATTAGGCTCCCGGGTGCAGAGAAACAACAATTACTGATCATTATCACCATTTATTTAAATAATGAAGCGGCCGGGGCTTTGTATCGGCAAACAAAAGGTCAGAAATTAGCAGAGAGAAGATGTGTGTGTGCACGTCTTTTTTGCAAATGTTGGACGTGCATTGACGTATTTTTACCACCAAATAAATGCATTTTTCTATTTCATTTAATTTGCTTCTATTAAAAGTGCAATGTCAAGAGGAGGCAGGGAGACATGTTATAATTTTTTTAATTTCCTGTTGCAAGTTGAGAACACATAAAAAGACGGTAAGAAGAAATGCTTTGTGTCATTTAGTACAAAAAAACGGAGAAATGTTGCACAGTTTTTCTCTTGAGTGAGTCCATGATACAGAGACAGGCCTCATCTTTTGTTCCTGGAAAGCTTTGTTGATATCTTAAAACAAAGTAAGGATTTCTGGTCACCATGCCTGCATGTCATTTGACCCCGGAGACTCACCGTACTCTGAGAAAAGTTTAGCGTCTTGATGGTCGTCGATGTGAGCAGGTGATGATGTCACCTCCTCTGCTGAACCTCTGAGGGACTTTAAATCTGATGGAGCTCAAACTGGTTTACAGGCAACACACAGAGAGAGAGAGAAAGACTGTAAGACAAACAGAGGAAACAGAAAAGGATCAATATTAAGAGCAATAACTGTAATTTTAAAAACACAGCAGCTGCATGTTTGTCACACTTGGTCTCACAGAACGCTGCCAAACACGCCGCCCAGCTCGTTTAAAATGGAAGCGTCTCTCTAATGTGATGTTGTGGGATTTTTCAGTGATGGAGCTTCATTTTTGTTTTGAGTGCCGCTGATTGGGCCTTTAGTACCACGCTCGGCGCGGCTGCCGTTGTTGTGGAGAATCACAGTGTTTCTGCGCGATAAGGGAAGAGCAGCAGCTGAATGCTAACGGGCCGATTGAAGATGGTGGTAATTACTGTCTCGCCTTCGCTGTGGAAAGATATCTGTTAGCGTGTCACGCACAATTGTCTTCAGCTTGTGTGTGTGTTTGTGTGTGTTCAGTGTGAAGCCTTCAGGTGCATTTGCATCAATGTGTGTGTTCATTTAGATGAGCTCATTTGTCTATAAATGGATGTCTGTAAAATGCAAAGTATGTGTGTTTATGAGCGTGTCTGTTCAATTTTGCGCCTGTTTTGTGTGCACGTCTGTGTGTGTGTGCGTGTGTGTTTGTGTATAACAGCAAATGTGCAGGATGAAAATAGGTGTGGCAGCCAATGTATCTGTCACCTTTGGGCACCTTTTACTCTCACACACACATTTATATGCACACACTCTCACATATATTCACAATAATCTCTTTTTACACAAAGACACACTCCATGTTAATGTGCGTGGAGCTGCTCTCTGCTGTCTTGTGCCAAGAATTAAATTAAGTTCTGCATTTGTGCACAGATTCATCCAGTTGTCAACATTCAAATGCTTCTTCCTGTTAGAGGCAGAGGACGAAAACGAGCCCTCACTTATGATGTACGCTGCGATTTGTAATGCAGTGGTCATTTGATTAATGACTGAAATTACTTTATTTCAGATGTGGTCATTACAAGCAAAAGATAATTGCATTAACTAAAAAGAAGCATGGTGAATCTTTTGATTTGTACTCTGTATGTCTGCATTATAGACCAGCTGTTTTTTTTAATTTATCACTCTGTTGGTATTGCATCTGAAATATCAAGGTTCCTGTGTGACTCTGCTGATGCTGTTCGTCACTGCTCAGCTTTCTTTGGCACTGTTGCAAATACTCAAAACCAAATGCTTCTTTTGGAGTTAACAGGAAAATTCAGAAATGAATCTTTTGGCCACTTGGGAGCAAATGAACCCCAAAAAAGACCAGCATGCACATCACTCATAAAGTTGCCATGGCTGACAGCACAGCAAACAATTTCCCGCGTACACACTCAAAATACAGCGAGCGACATCAGAATTTGTTTGCAGCCATGTTTTACTCCACGATGCACGATGAATGTGAAGAGTCACACTGACAAAGTTCACGCTTTAATCTTGATTTTAGCTCCAAATCAAGTGAACAAAGTGGCTCTTTAGCTGCCAGCTGCAAAGTGGAAATATGTGGCCTCTCATAACACACGTTGTGTATGTGAACCATTAAAAGATTTAATATTAAACACCTTTGCATCTCTCAGAAAACTCTTAGAACTTCAAATATGATCATGCAAACTTCCTCTTTAATATTGTCCAAAATATGTTTTGCATGTCTGGCAGTAACTATTCCCTGCAGTCTTGTTTGAATAAAGACACTGTACAGGTCCAATGACTGTGTGGGTTCAGTCAGTCACTAAGTCACTAAAGTAACCTCAGTACTAAAGACTTAAACGGGTCAAACAGAGAACATTTAACTCTTTTACTACTGAAAATAGCAAAGTGAGATCCTTTCACTGCAGACTTCTGATTTGACTCAAGAAAATCGAAGAGTGAAAAACTTAATCTCAACCTTAACTAAACTGAGCTTTATTTCAAATATTGTTTTGTCTTATTTGACTTTTTGTGTGTGTGTGTGTGTGGAAACTGCCCAAATGTTCAAGCTTTCAGAAACATTCAACCTGCACAATGTTGATTATCGAGGTGTTTTGTATTCGTGTTTCATTTAGATCTCCCCGTAGAGATTGAGATTATGTTGTTAGTATCTTTTTT
>JAVQJZ010160342.1:0-24738 GCA_036025355.1 Leiopotherapon unicolor
TTTGCAAGTAAACCATCTATTATGAGAGCATACAGCCCACAGTCTTCCCATCTTGCTCCTATTCACTTAATGTTCAGTATAATTACAATTTTCACTTACTGACACCAAACAGAGGCGAAGATTTCGAGAGGTTTAACACTTTGCTCAAGGATATTTCTATGGTAGTTTGTTCATATATTAATTAAAAATCAACAATAAAGGAAAGCAATGCAGGTGACATGATGTTGCCCTGACAACACTCTGCTAATGCAAAATAGATATTTAATATAATTCTATAAAGGTTGGCAAAGTGCGTACTGAAGAGATGAGACAGCTGAGCTGAGTCTGTCTACTGCATATTTGATTTAAAAAAAAAAAGAGGCCTGGCGGCAAAGCAGCTTTATTGAGCTGACCTGACAGCTACCTGACAAATAGGTGTTTCGTGGTTAAGTTAATGGGCTGATGTGTACAATGAGTGGACATGACATTTGTCTCTGAGGCAAGTCTGTGCGTGTGCATGTGTTTGTTTGTGGCTTCAAATTGTCTTCTGGCATTATGAATGGATGGGCAACTGGAGGAAAATGGAGAGGAGGAAAAAAAACAAACACGAAGATGCACACAGGAAGACTCAGTTATCTATACTTCAGTTATCTATATAAGGGTTCTCCTTTTTCTCTCAAAGGCTGGCATTTTCTGCACAGTTTATGACACCTGCAGCAGGGCATCCTGTCTAACCTCACTATCACACAAAGAGATTAGCTCTGATTGGATTCTCATCCCCCTCTAACAACCTTGCCTCTTTTTCTTTCACTGATTAGTTAGATTTCATCATAGTTTCTGACATCACAAATGGGTTCGTATTTATTTACTATCTATTTTTTTATTATTTACTATTTATGAAAAAATGCCATTGATGAAAACTTTGATAAATAATCGCTGATTATCATAGTATATTTGCAGACATGTGAAAATGTGTTGCTGTATGGATGCAAACTGTTTCTACACTCACTGAGAAAATGTCTCCACCTACAAAAAGCTTTACATCCATGAGAGCCAAACTTTAAACTTTAAAAATTTAGCCATTTTAACTTCCAGACTTCTATGTTTTTGCAGACATTTGAACTCAGTAGAGGCTCTGGGAGGCAATTAGCATTGCAGTTGCACGCAGGAGAACAAAAGCAATCAGTTTCTTGAGTAAACATGTAAAATCTTCAACTTCTAAGCAGCATGGAAGACAGCGACATGATTTCCTACAATAATGGATGTGTCAAATTAACAATGCTGGATGCCTCGCAGTGAGACAGCCAAAGCCTTCACGACTTAATACGACTGTGCATGTGTGTTTGTGTGTATGTTAATACTCTGTAAATCTTAACAGTGCAGCTTCCAGGAGGGAAAACAATTACGGAGGGCACAGCTCTCATCCTGAGATCACTGTTGTAAACTCGGGAAGCCCTGTGTGAGAGGAAAAGGTCATTTTTACATCTTAATTGCAAATCTCTCATTTTGCCACACAACACAGGTTCAACTGTGTTTCTATGGAAGAATGAAGTAAAAACCATATGTGTGTGTGTGTATGTTTGTGTGTGTGAGGGAGGCTGCTTCATTTGCTGCAGCTCTATAAAACCATTACATACAAACAGCAATTAGCCTCCGTGTGAACAATTGCTGTTCTGTTCTCTAATTACTGAATTACAACCAGGAGATTAACGATGGTTAAATAAAAAACAATTAAGAACAAAACAATTAAGGCTCTTTTTTTTCCCCTCCATCTCCCCAAAGCCATCGCAGCTCCCCAGCCATGCTCGCTCTTTTTAAAGGTTTCAGACAAACGTGGCGCGCCTGTGTTTGCCGAGGAAAGGCAGGAATTTCAGGCTGAGATGTGATGTTCCCCAGAAGCTAAATTCAGAGGATATTAGTTATGAGATCAGGAGAAGAACAGCGAGCCCTGAGGAGGGTGGGAAGGAGACGAGAGATTTGGGATCATTAGAACAATGTTGTTGTTTTTTTTCTTTATCCAGCTTATCAGACATTGCTCTGATGGTTTCGAGCGATTCCAGTTTATCGCAGACGTGTTGTTGGGAGGAATGTGAAGCATCCATGAATTATTAGTGGTAGAGGCTGGGGCAAACACTCTGTTCTGAATTAGCAGAACATGGAGCCCCCTGGAAAAGAAACGGGCGTTTAAAATGTTGTTGTTTTGAAATCATTTGAACTCCTGGGGTGGATTTATATGTGATGCATTAATAAAGTATACCAGCGCGACGTGTATAGCTTTTCCTGCTCAAAGGCATAGTGCTAATCAAATCTGAGCCTGTGATCTTCTGGTTATAGATCTAATATGCCTCTAAATGCAACCCTGTTTCCCCGAGGTGCTGTTTCACTTAGTTACCAAATAAATGACAGATACTCTCGCTTCTTCTAGCTCTGGTTTGTTCTCCACCATCTCAGAATAAATAAAAAACTCACCTTCTCTACTAGAGAAATAAAAATGTTGTCAGTCTGCACGATGGTGGCATAATTATTGATGCTATGTGGGTGGAAACAGCTGCCAACAAGGTTTGAGAGTAAATAAAAACAAGAATTATAAGAAGCTAAAACAATCACCAGAGCAGCAGAGTTAAGCGACATTTTTGTCTCACTATCAGCAACCATCACTATTTAATCCAAAATATTAATTGATGCAGGTTTAGAGTATAAATGGAAACTTGACATTGCTAATATTAACATATATGTACTGATTTTTTTAGTTCACCAGGTCCAACACAAGTTAAAATAATGAACAAATGTAAGGAGCTGTATAAGTATACTAATACCTCCTACATTACAAACCAAGAAAATGCTTTAAATGTTCTGTTTACATGCGACATGGTTTCAATACCCATGAAGGAACTTTTGGATCATTTAAAAAATGTTTTATCAAGTCGAACTGTAGTGAGTTTTTGTTGTATTTGTTTTCTCAAAGTGTAAAATCAAGATGTATAAAGTCTTAAAAAATAAAGTTAGAAAGCTAAACTTTTTCATTTCATTTTCATTGTTGTTTTGTTCCGTCTGTGTGCTCAGCTGTAATTTTCTCCACCGCAGTCCCCAAAATCTCCCGTCAATCACACAGTGTGGGTTGGACCGTGACGCCCTTTATCTTGTATTTTCTGTTGGAAAAGTCTGGGTTTCTCCAGGTGGCCCGTTCGCCTTCTGTTTTTCCTAAACAAACTGCTGTCGCTGCTGTCAGAAATGTAAAATTAGTCATTTTCTGCGAGTCACAGGCTTTCTATCAGGACGGGATAATTAGAGGTGCCAGAACAGTTCAAGCTGTCTGTCTGGTTGTAGGTTCGATCAGTATTATATTAAAATAAATAAAAAATATATATTTTTACACTTTTTTTTAATCCACTCACCATCTTCCTCTGTCTGTTTGACGATCTCCTCGCTCTCCTTGCTGCCCTCGGGGTTGGCGAGGACCAGCCGCAGTCTGACTGTGACGAAAGGCCTCAGCCCCCTCAGGGTGTAATGTGACGACGTCTGGATCAGCTCCTCCGCCACAAACTCCTGCTGGTTAAACACATACTGGTACTGCACCTGGAAAACAAGGGCAGACGTGACGTTGGTTAAAAGCAGAGATTTCTGATGCAGACCTGCTCTTATGTAACGCACTTAACCCCGCAATGATTTGACAGAGGTGCCAATCAGAGAGCGCCGTGGCCTCACTGTGCATGTCTCAAATGTCACGAATCACACAGGAACCTGCAGCACCGGTGTCGCTAAATGTGCGTCAAAAAAACTTTAACGGAACACCTGTGGATCCTGAACCTGTCATATAAATTTTATCATCTTTAGTTACAACACATAATAATTTCCTAATACCAAGATGTTTAAAAGTTAAAATGTGACACTGATCCTTGTCTCATGATGATGATGAGTCATGAAGGAGAGTAATTAACGTCATCAAAATTCAACATGCACGTTTGAATTAGCAGTTTTGACTCAAACTGGGAGCAGCTGTGCTTACCGTCAGATTGTAGCTGTGGCAGCGCGTCACGGCGTACCCAAACGTCTCCCACTGAATAGTCAGCTGGCGGGCTCTCACATCCACCACGTTGACGTTTTGGGGACCGTGGACAGGATCTGAAGGAGAAAAATAAAAGTTAGTTTTTCAGCTGAGTGGGAGAGATAGAAGTCAGAAACAAGGAGAGACTGTGGAGCGTTGATTCAACCGAGCCCCGCATCCAACTAATGTATAGAAACATGATCAGTTCAGATCTCTAAGACCTAAAAAACCTTACAGGATTAGCTTTTCTACCCTGAATTGTTTTCTGAAATTCACCACAAAGACAGTTTTTGTTGCTTTATTGCTCCATCCAAATCCAAAATGTTGCACAAAAGCTTGCTTTAATCTTCAAAGTACACATAAGTCCATCTGTTAAAGTCAGACTTCACCATTTATCCATCTTACAAGCTGTATAAGAACATTTTCTATCAGTTCCTCTTTTCATATCACCATTTTACATAATAGTAATGTGACAAATTAAAAAGATCTGGAGATTTCTTTATTACTAATCCAACACACTGTTTTGCATTTGCATGCTACTTTAGTTTAACAAGAACAAATTAAATTTCTGATGTCGCTTCCATTTCTGCAGAATCAGGTGGTGCGCATATTGAATCTCACTGTCGGTGATTTGGTTCAGTGCCTTTTGAGCTGGAGGCCACAAACAGATTTAGCAGCTTCCAGCCTGTGATGTATTAATTACTGGTCTGTCTGGCCACTAGGCCACGCTGCATCATTACAGAGAGCCCATTCACGAGCCAGAGATTACAACAGAACTTCCTGTATTGATCTGCAGACGTCTGGAGTAGTTATTACTGCCTTTCCCATATGTCACTCACTCACACACACAGGTATAGTAAAAAAAAAAAAAAAAAAGATGCATACAAAACCGGCAACAAATCCGCCCACACACACCTACACATGGCCAACCACACACACACTCAATCGCACACACACTCACGCAGCATTGTTCCAGCCATATGTTGGGCTCTCATCCTCAGGTTTGTGCACCACGACTGACTGCACACTAACAAGCTCGTTCAAACCGATCTTTCTGTCTGCCTAATTAGTTTCCATCAGCTAACGACGGCAACCAAAACAGGTCACTGCATAATTAGAGAAGCTGTATTAGCTGTACTTCTCCGATAAATGAAAAAACTTCCCCCCACAATGCGTGTGATCTCCAAAATCTGGAACGAAAACACACCTACACAGGAGAGATGATGAGGTTTTAGCACTGATTTAAAAAATGAATTCATTATGTCTGATAATTGTTGGAAGAACTCAGCTAATGAATTAGTGACATTTGAGAGGATTTGTTGTTCATATTGTGAATATCGACATTTTACAGTAAAGCTTCGTTCTGTTCTGTGTTTTGTCTCAAAAAATAAAACTGACGATGATGTTGAATTATCTTCTCTTCGTCTAACTTTAAACCGAGACTCAATCTGTCCCTCAGGTATACCATAAGCATCTTTTTTTCCTGATGCCTCCTTAAATACTTAACCAGCCTCATTAACTTAAAAACAAACTTAACCCTTAATTCACCCCCAAAAGATTGTGTACAAAAGGTATTTGAAAGCATTTTAAGATTGTTCAAACAAGCTACTTAGTGTAAGATGTAAGATCAGCCTAATGAGACAAGATTAGACAACGGCATCACGGATAAGCCATCTAAGAGGCCATCTGAGACTGTGTTTTGGCTGTTTGCGTGTGTGTTTGTGTCTGCAGTGGGGGGAAAGCTATAGGCTTAGGGATGAGAAGGGGGTTAGCATCCCTGCAAGTCTGCGATATCTTGCCCATTTGTGCTCCTGTGTGTGCTCTGCATCGAGGGATAGTTGTGTTTGTGAGCTTGGGTGCAGACTCCGGGGTGCTTTACGGTTTAAAGAGTCTGTGTTTCTACTTAAAAGGCCAAAGCCTATAAAGTAATCTACCGTTCCTGGATAAGACTGCGGCAGACTGACATTTGGCAGCCAGGAAATCTGCGTGGGGGTGGGGGTGGGGGGGTGATATAACCGACGTATAACCCAGTCCTCAGGTCATCACAGCAGGCAGTATGCTTTCACACAGCCCACATACTGTCCCTGGAAAACAGGACTTTACCACAATTGACTGAGACTGAAGCAGACGGGCTGGTGGCCTCCACTTGATGTATTTCCATTTTATCACAGAAAAAAAAAAACATCGTGCAACCATCAGACTGCAAATACTACCCATTCTGACAAAGAAACATCCCCAAAATATCTCTCCTAACGAATAATATAATGACCACAACATCTCAAAAACTTTGTAGTGGATTTTCTTTAAAGGTGACGGACAGATAAACCTTGAGCCAGTGAACCACTCACACAAGTGTTGTGTGATGTGAGATTTCCATCCTTTGATGATGGAAATAAAGCTGAGATAACATTACAAAGCCTTTTGATTTTAGCGTTGAAAGATGAAATTAACTTTAAATGTTAGTAATTATGCTGTAAGAGTGAGCTGAGGAAGGCCGGTCTACACTGATTACGCAATGAATAAATGATTGTATAACTTCAACGTACAGCACATGCCCGCCTCTAATCCAGGATTTTCTGGAACAGCTCCAGCCTCTACAACCCTCAATGGGATTACTAGTTATATATTTAACTTTTATTTGCCAACACGGTTACTGACAGCCTGCTCAAAAGTACAAAACATTTTAGCAAACAGACGCTCCGCTGGGAGACGAAACCGGAGAAAGACCTCGTTCTCA
Organism: Leiopotherapon unicolor; assembly: GCA_036025355.1. Classification (NCBI taxonomy): domain Eukaryota; kingdom Metazoa; phylum Chordata; class Actinopteri; order Centrarchiformes; family Terapontidae; genus Leiopotherapon; species Leiopotherapon unicolor. The sequence goes on from JAVQJZ010160342.1 coordinate 6,762, forward strand.
GAGTCAAACTCCTCTAGAGAACAAATGTGAACTAACCTGTAATTATGCAAGCTTAAGCAGATCAAGTGATGTACTATAATGAATGCACACACTGTAATTCCTCAATTACGGAGACATAATCACTCATCACTGAGCCGGAGAGAGAGAGAGAATGAAATAACCAGTTTTCCCCGAGAATGGCAATAAATCAAAGCTCCTCTCACTGCAATGACTCTTGTTTCTGCAAAGACTCAAACCATGTTAGCTAAATCAGATTTATGTTCGGAAGGTCTGGGGGAGTAACGGGCCAAAAACAACAAATAGCAGCCAACCGAATCTCTACCCCCCCTCCCCTTCACCAACCATCGCTTCCACTACCACCCACTTAATCCGGTGGTCTTTCAGTTGGGTATGACGGAAGCTAATCTTTCAGATAATCTGGCTAGAGCTCAGTTGGATCCCCTCTAAACAGATTGCCAATTTCTGTTTTGGGAAACACTGTGACGGGGGTGGAGGGGGGGCGTAAATCCAACAAAATGAAAACGAACATGAGACCAAGATTACAGATATCCCACCAGTTGTAAATAATATGACTTTAATTAAGTTGGAAAGCTTTAAATGTTGTGTTGTTTTAAGTAAAATAAGAGGCATCTCTGTTGAATTGTACGTAAAAAAATGTACGCCGGAGTTTGGTTTGCCCCATTTGTTCTTTTCTTCTCTGTTTGGTGTCAAATCTGAACTCGAATGAAGAGCTGGAGAGGTTATTTGAATTATAACTTTGTTTACATCACGAGGTGTCTCGCGGGCTGCCCTTGGTCATGACAAAACGGCAGATTTACCACATCATCCATCTGATTTATTCTCTCATTCTCCTACCTCGCTCTCTTCCTTTTCATTCACATTATGTTTTTTTTCTCCTCCGTCAATTTCAGCCCCTTCTTTGCATCCACTCCATCCGAGTAAAAAAAAACAAACAGAAAAAGTAGCTCAGCAGAGGTAAAGGTGAAGCATTTCCATTGATGGCTGATAGATGGCTGACCGGTTGGACCAATCAGCGGATTGATAAACGCACAAATGGACAAGAGGGGAAAACAAAGAGAGCTCGGTTAGGTATGCATGGAGGAAGAACAGATCATGCCTCCGGTGGGACGCGGGCCCGGCGCTCTCGAGGCTCCCATCCCTCATTAATCAGGATGGGTCAAGGGTTGGCATGTTAGCTATCACACGCTGTGAAAGGGCAGTTTGGATGGCACAGCTGGCGCACAATGTGACAAGGCCAAACAGTGAGTCATGTTGCAGCCAGACCTGGTCCCCCCGCCCCCCCAGCATGTCTCCCCGTGGAGGACCAGGCGATACAAGAGGCCCTTGATAAGCCCATTAAAAGGACGCCCGAGGCTGCGGCCGGCCAGCGGCGCGCTATCCCACCACCGCGAAACAACAGGAGCTACAAATAGCACTTGACTGTCTTATCACACCGGGCTGCTCTTCTGGTTAAATGTACAATAAGCATCCAAATCCAGGTCTTTTAGCGCCGGCGCTGACTTTTCCTTGACTTTTCTGCAAGTGGATGCTGGACTGTCTGCGATCATGTGCACAACGCAGGCTAACAAGCGAATGTGCCGGAGGATAGCATCTATTCCCCGCTGATTTGACCTGAGGTAGAGATAAAGTTGTTTTGCCTGCCTTTGAAAGTACTTAAGGGCCTATTGGATGTTTTGGCAGGTAGATATCTAGTTCAGGCGAGGGCCTAGTGAAGCATTGTGTTTTGGGATGCCTTCCTGAATCTGATGAATGAGCAGCAGAAATGGAGCCATTAATCCAAAGACTTTAGGGAGTCGTTCCAGGGAGAAGAGAGGAGGGGAGGAAGAGGAGGAGTGGAAATCAATCTTGCTGCCTGCCGACGCTCCCAGTTCTCCTCTATGTTTCTCTCTTGTTTCTTTTGTTTTGTCTTATTCTTCCCCCATCTTATTTTTAAATGTCTTTCCTTCGCCATCATTACTTGCTTGTTCTTCGTATATTTCTCTTTTTGTGTCGGGTCTTTGCATTTTGCATTTGCTCTTGATTTCTACATCAAAACTTTTACATGGATTTTCATACTGAGTTTGTCTTCTTGCTCTTGTTAACATTAATATTTAGCTTGTTGTGAGTGATTAATCCATTAGCAGCATCAGACAAGTTACAAAGAGCCTGCTAACATTATATAGCTTCTGCAAACCATCTTGACAAAGTCTTACACCCCCAACAAGACTGCATGGTCAATCTATATGATGGGAATTAGTCAAGTAAAAAAAGATAATTTTGTTCCCTTGGAGAGGCTGGTCTGCAATTTTCTCTCCCTTTTGTAAAACATTTTAATAACGTGAAAGTAAAGTGACTTCCTGGAAGATTATTGATTCATCATCATGCACACGTTTGTACATGGCTGCAACCACTGTATATAAATAGCAAAAAAAAAAACAGCACAGTACTGAAAATTATATTTTTTTTGTAAATATACCACGACTATGAGATTATGGCATAGGATGGATGGTAAAAGTGGCCTTGTGAAGTGGAAAAAGTGTCACCATATGATAAAAGGCCACCAACTATGTTTTTAATGTCACAGCAACCTGGCTCCATGCTGCCTTATGATTGAGGTATACATGTATTAAATTGTTGAAAATAGTGGATCAGCAGATACCCTGAGATGAGGAAGATCTGTTAAAAGCTGAATCTCTCAGTCACTGATTAGGATACGTAAATAGTTATTTACGGTCGGCTGATGTGTGTGTCTAATATGAAAGCTATTCTCAGGATATTGTGCTGGGCAGCATTGATAAAAAGTTTGACCTCAATTGAAGACATTCAGGAACGTGCACTGCTGAACAGCAAGAGGGGAGGTCGCATGCTGGTTGCAGTGGTATTCACTCCTAATTGGTCAACCTACATTGGTCGTTTATGTGCACAACCTCAAGGGCAAAGACTGGGGCTTTGAAGCAGGAGGAAATGAGAGGTGGAAGGACAATTTGGAGGTTGTAGAAAGAGGAAAACATCCATACAAGACAACAAAGACTTGATCTTTTAAAGTGGAACACTTTGGTTCTTGTATTATGTAACTTTGAAGGCACAAACGGTTCAAACATGTCCTCAGTGACAGAATAAATAATGTCCTGCAGACGAATGCGGCGCTGCTACAAGCTTATGTCCTCTAAAAGGTATAATTGCATACCGCTTGAGTATGAGGGAAAAAATAGCTGGTGCACTTCGAGATGCTCTCATTGGCTTTGACCTCACAATTTGCATTGGCCTTTTCAATTGTGTCTTCAAAATAAAGCTCCATGTCTCTTTCTTTCTGCTTCTCTGTGACCTCCTGTGCCGCTGATGCACTTTCAGTGTTTCTGATCCCTCTCTATTTCTGTATTAACACAGAGGCAAAAAACATTAAAAAAAGAGAGTAAAATAAGAGTCTGTGTCAAAGAGAAGACACGGAGAGCTTCCCTCTGGGAGAAACACGGCAGGGACAACTTTCTGTTTCAGGCTGTGTGTGTGTGTGTGTGTGTGTGTGTGTTTGTATGCATCCAAGTGCACGTAGGAAAAGCACATATTACAAAGCTACACTGGCCAAAGGCTAGAAATACAATTAATAGTGGAGATCCTAACAGCTCCCAACGCTACAACACACACACACACACACGCATGCACACACAAACACACACACACACAGTCCCTGAGGCTCGTGTAGCTTCAGAATTAGCTGTGTGACCGTTGATATGTTGCAGAGGTTGCACTTTTAATCTGCATCCTCACACTGAAAAATAACAGCCTAACCTCTTCCTCACACACACACACACACACACACACACACACACACACACACACACACACACACAGACGAGCTCTCCCATGACGACGACCCTTCGAGGCAAACAAGCAAGATCAGACGAAAACCCTCATGGAGGCTTTTGCCCTCCTCAGATTTCACAAACACGCACGTTTGTGTGAAGAGTTTTGAAGTACCCACAATCCTCCTTCATATAAACAACACGCATGAGTCCACGTATGGAAACACACCAACGTGCACACACGCATTCCCTCCTCACCAAACCCGAGGACACTCTTTGATGCACCTCATTAATAAGAATAAAAGTGAAGTCTGTGATATGAAAGCACCTCGATGGCGAGGTTGTCAGATTATCAGCCTCTTAATCGTGACAGCTTTAAGAATGTCATTAAATTGGCTCATTGCCTCTGCGCACACACACACACATGCATACTTTTTTCTTTTCTGATAAGACGTTATGTTCACCTTAATCAATACACATGCAAACAGATGTAATAAACCTTAAACATACAAATACACACCAAACAGGACACACACCAAAGCAGCAGCAGCAGCAGACAAAGCAACACCCTGTAGCTTTGTGACTTGGATAAATTGGATTAAATCGACTTGTAGCAGATGCCTTTTAGTGGATTTTAATTATGTCTCGCTGCATGGAAGCAGCTACTGAGAGTTAAAACCATAACTCACCACGTCTGACTTAACGGCTGAACTCCCTTTTCACTTTGGAGCACAACTAAAGCCCATTTTCCTTCAAGAGAGAAAAATAACTTTATAACGATGGAGACTTTGAAGACGTTGCTCTGGTTTTTCATATGATGCAATTTTCTGAGGCTCTAACCACTTAATTTTCCTGACTTTTATGAAAATATAAGGAACATAAAGGAAACAATAATGCTTTGCTGCACACCGTATATTCAAAAGAGACAATAAACACCTTTCATGATCTGTGTATATGCTGAAATGGTGTGCGGAAATGTTGCAGATAAAGAAGCGATCGATAAATGTCGGGATGAATGTTGTCTCTTCATAGACCCACCCAGCTTCACGGGGGCCTCTTAAAGAATAAATCTCTAAATGACTTGTCCCATCTTAATGTCAGTCAGTTTCAAGGATGGGAAAAATCCTGTTTTCCTATCACAGAGGCATTTCCTAACCTCAGGGTTGTGTCCGATCTCAGACCTCTCGTCTAATTCTGAGTTAAAGACGTTCAGCTTGTTTTAGCTTCGATGAGTTTGACGCTCCAGTTGTGTCAGTGCAGGAGAGGAAACTAGAACTTTTTGGGAAGTTTCATCCAAACGATCACCTGAGGATAAAGATGAAGGTGGCGAGAAGCGGCGGATGACACACAAATTCAAAAGGGATCATCTCAGCCGACATTACATATATATTAATTCAGTATTTTGGCGTTCATGTTGTTCACCATCTTCATTGTCAGACCTGTTAAAAGTGGTGCTGCTAATTTCTGTATTTTTTTTAAAGATCTGTGATTGATAAATTCCAATTTAAGATTAATTTTTAAATGCACCAAAAATCCCATATGTCATCTTAAACGTAGATAATATAGATAAGATGGATTTTAGACTGTGGGAGTCTGTGTAATGAGGCCCCTGACCTCTGACTTTCCTACAGTGGGATAACTGACACGATAGCGACTTTATTGACCCCTCGTCGGCTCGCTCACTTCCTACTACAGATGTGGAGCAGCTGCAGCAGTCCACCACCTTCCAGGTTTAGCGGCGCAGAAAGGACACGGGCTGAATACGTATTGTGATATCATAAGCAACAAGAAGAGGAGCGCTCGCAGCCAAAAGCACGCAGCAACATAATTCAAAATGGAGCAGAAAGGAAATCTATTTCACATCCTGCTTTATTAATACCATCGCTGCCTACAGGCAGAAAGGGACAATTGAGTTGTAGCAATTTGCAGAATGAGGGAGGCCAGAGGAGGGAGGGAGGCTGCAGAGTGTGAAGAAGAAGGAGGCTGCCGAGGATGAGACCTTTGCGGGAGGGAGAGATGGAACAAAAGAGGCGGAAAGAAACGGGAGAGAGAGAGACGTAAAGGTAAAAAGAGAAGCAGAGAGAGAGAGCAGGTGAAGAATGTATGTAAACATGAAATATGATAAGGAAGTGGAAATAGATAAAAGAACATACGTGGGAAGAATAGCAAAAAAAGCGACAGAAAAGAATAAAGAGAAATGGAGAGTTAGAGGGAACGAGAGAGAGATTTAAAGCAGAGATATAATGAGCCAATTGATGGCGAGGCCCGGGGTTAAGCACCTTCAGCTAGCCAGTAATTGGCTGCAAAAGGCAGAGTGACAGAAAGAGAGATATAGGCTGCAACCTGGAAGGAGAAAGAGAGAAAGACAGAGGGAGGTACTGAACGTATTCATCTTCAGATAAAAAAAAAAAAAAGCCATTGTGACGGGGAACGTGGAGGGAAGGATGGGAAATGCTCGAGGGCGTCGAATAAAAGCATGAATACAGCTGCTCGTTACAATAATGTCACTCAGCCAATTATATCCATAACAGTCAGATTAAATTATAAAAGAAAATGCCTTTTTTCTTCAAAACTCCTCCAGAGATTTTCATCACGCTGCGTTATTGTACCTCCAGTGGGTCTTGTGTTATGAATTATCTTTGAGGATGGATCTTTTTTTTTTCTGAACCCTGTTTCCTTGATCACTGAAGCAACATCCCTCACTGGGCATTTGAGGGCTTTGAAAGGGAAAAAAAAGGGATTTATAAGTCCTGGCGCCACGTTGAGGGAGTCAAAGAAATAGTGTCTAATGTTCATGAGGTGCTCAATGCTGCAGCTTCGTCCTCCACTGCATTTATCATGATCGTATCTTCTGAACTCATCACTGAATTAAGATGATTCTGAAATTAAGTGACAAGGAGGATAAAACAGGCAAAGAAATGCTATAAAGTCAAAAACTATATTGAGCTTTTTGTAAATACCATTTCTACTACTTGTAGCTAAACTGGTGCAACTTTCATAGCAAGACTTTTTGCAGAGTTAAATATATTTCCACGATAGAATTGAATACTATCTAAAAAGGAAAAATATACTGATATGATTGATACAATATGCAAGCGTAATTTTATCTTAATGAAGCAGGACTGCACAGTCTCCCTTTACGTAATCATTAAAACACAGGTTAAATTTATTTAACAGCTCTCGTGCCAATTTAGCATTTAGCTCCAAGACACAAGTCACATCTGCACTAAATTGGAGATGCGATTAGAGGGGTCAAGTAAAAGAGTCCGATTTTTCCTTCATTAAGAGAAAAATGACGCTCTGGTAATCTGTGAGGTAAGGCTTAAAGAAGCTGTGTTACTAAAATTAAACGTTTGTAAGTGAAAACGTGCAGCTGGGTGTCGACAGTGCAGGGAAGGTGGCAAATTACCTGTCATGGCGTCCAATTAAAACTCACATTCTCCTGCCACGTTGTGCTAACCGCTCCTGTCACTGCGTAACCCGACGGCTCCTCCCGCCAACAACATCTCTAAGTTTGCATCCCAACATCTGATCACAGGCTGGTGGATTTATATGTTTTGATTTTAAATGAATATCTCTGCTCATTGGGGCCAGTTGCTCTTTGTACAATGATAAGGTGAGAAGAGAAACAATGCACGCTTCCACACGTTTCTGTGAATGAGTCATTATTCATTTGTTATGAAATGAGAAAGCCACAAACATTAAACATCTTTATATCACAGTTATTGTCAATGTTAACGGCTGGTTTAAGAAGCTGTCAGAACTGACCGTATGTATTCACCAATGAATTATCTGATGAACTGCTACACAGCTCCTGCACGTCTCTCACATGAGAGATAACAGTTTGTTTTGGGGTTTTTTTAAACAACACAGAGTAACAGCAGTAAAAAAAAAGTGTGGGCACATTAAAATGTCAGAAAAACTAACGCATGCACAACTTAACAGTGTTTAAGTGCTGAACTGGGAACTCTACAGACATTTTAGACCTAGACAACACATTAGATAGTTCATTTAAAATGAATATAAACTGTAATAGGTGTTGCTTGCTCATTGTATTTATTTATAACCAGGGCGAATAACACTGATGGATTTGTCGCCATATTTGCAGACCATGTTACTAAGAAGAAAGGAGACTAAAACGCTGCCGTAACTGTGTTTCATCTGATTGTAAAGCTCATATAGACGCAGTAAACTTGCTGCGCTTTGGTAGAGCTGAAATCTTTTAATGTTTGGTTATAGCTGAATGAAAAAAGGAAGAAAAAGAAGCCTTTAACGATAGTGTGTGTTTTTTTTTTCTTTTTTCTTTTAATGAGTTATTTATTTTGCTTCTTTTGTCTGTCTGCAGATCGAAGAGACACGAGGAGAGGACTTGTTTGGCTTTGTGCTGAGATGCCTCTTTTCCAAATGTCACAACACCGCCACCACATCGAGCGGGCGTCTTACCGTACACCTACTGTGTCTTTGTGTGTGTGTGTGTGTGTGTGCGAATCTCTCCACAGTCTGCTATGTGAGTACAACTGTGCACTTGTGTATGTGTGCGTGTGTGTGTGTGTGTGTGTGTGTGTGAAAGTGCTAAGTGTCAGTGATTTTTGTCTTGTCCACCGGCTTAATGGGGGAGTATTGACTGGCGTCCCACGACATGGCTTCCCTGTATTGGGAACACAGACAGCAGAATGGGATTTATCGAATCCGGAGTCTCTTTAAGGAAAAAAACAGACGCAGGAGCTTCGGAAGGAGAAAAAAAACAAAACAACACAAAGCCACTGATCCCATAATCAGCTTCTGAAAACTAACGTGCAAATGTCAGAGTCAAACTGAAACAAACAGCCGCCCTGTCAGAAAATCTGGATATTTCAACAACTTTGGGTCGATAATTAGTAACTGGCAGCTCTTATTTTAATGTGACATTAAGCCTTGTGTTCAACTGTATGCTGCTCCATCATGAGGATAATCACTTAGCACCACTTATGAACACCTGATATCTTTATCAGGTGTACGTAGGTGGTGCTAAGTGGAGCTTGTTTTCTTCTTCTGTACCCCCACACAATTTATTAACACATTATTGGACTAAGTGACCCACAACATAATAAATTATCCCACCTTTTTACTGCTTTGAAATTGGGATAAGATCAGAATTCAACACCTCCTCGTCACGTTATCTGTTGTGCGGATGTGTCATCGTGTACCATCGAGTACCGGCAGATGATGGCGGGAGATGGTGGGATGGAGGAGAGGACAAGTGTAAGGAGTGAGAAGACAGAGTGGATGTTCAGGGTGGGAAATCGTCAATCACTCCACAATTCAGAGTGTCATGATTTGATTATCAAATCATTCTCCATGTATCTCTTTCAGATTCCTACGCATGGTTTATTTTTCTCCGTCAGACGTTTTATTTGTTTTGCCTCTTGCAGATGCCGTGAACCTGACATGAACCTTGAATGGAAACATGTCCACTCATTTTAGCAGTCTGTTTCAGTAAAATTATCGATTATAGTCTTTACTGCATCGATGCAGAATCAGTCGACAAAGCATCGCAATGCATCGTAGAATCCCCCAAAATCTAGCAGATAGATTAATAAAAAAAAGAAAGGTGGGTGAGAGAAATTAAACAAGAGAACAAAGATGGACAAAGATTATGGAATAGAGAGACTTTATACAGAACGTAGAGAATGATAAATGAAATGAGGATGTAAAGATAAAACATCTTTAGAGAAAACATCTTCAGAGAAAACTTTGCCCAAACCCACACACACTCGTCGCTCTGATATGCATAAAACATAACCTTGATGAAGGTCTTGTAGATAACATCTCGAGCGGATGGACTATTATGCCACTTTGAAGCCATCTACCCTACATGCAAATCCTGAACTCTGCTGCCACGGCGGATAAATGAATATGGCGTGTTTGTATTATCGAACGGCTTCATGAGGCAGCGGGGCGAGCTCTCATAAAGGCTCGACAAAGCTCTCATCAGCATGGCTTTTATCCCGCACGTAATGTCGGGCTCGGATCCATCGCCACGCCGCGGAAAGAAAAGGACAGACTCAATTTATCATGCACGAATCTCAAATGAGAGGAAAAAAAAAACACCTGCAAGATTGAGTTTTGGCCTGCAGAAGAAATCAGTTGGCAGTTTTTAAAATTACACACTTTTTCTTTCAGTTCATTTCAAAAGGTGCTTTGCTGGCGAGGAATAAAGAACCACTTATTGCCCGAGCAAACACAATATGAGCAAACGCAGATAGCACAGACGGCAATGAGGCAGTAATAATGTCAATCTTTCCCTCTGTCTCTCGCATTATCCTCCTTATCTGTGTATTTCTCTCCATCGCTGCCTCCCTCCATCTCTTCCCAGCTCCAGTCCCGTGTCACACTTTGTCATTTTCCATCTTTTCTCTGTAATTTTCTTGCATTTCAACTCCCCCGTCAAGCTTTTTACTACTTTTCCTAAGATTTTTTTTTGTTTTTAATGCTTTTTAAATTCTTTTCTCTCCATTCTTTTTACCCTTCAATTTTCCTTCTTTTTCTTTCTCTAATCATCCTCTTCTTGTACTTTTTTCTGGTAATTTACATGCTTCTCTACTGCCCCCTCCCCCAACCAACCACCAACACTCCCCTCCAGCTCTCATCAGTAGTTAGAAACTGGACAAAGAACAGAGAGGTCACTGAAGTCTGCTGGCTACTCTTAATGAGCTCAACACACACACACACACACACACACACACACAGCGACACAACAAGATGTGCACTAAACACACAAACACTCAATCTGTCCTCTATCGGCGCTTGTTACCTGCTCTAGTGTGTGTGTGTGTGTGTGTGTGTGTGTGTGGTGCTACAAGCTCGCAGTAATTAGAATGACAGACAGAGCCGGTCGAGCGTTGAGCACACTGCTAATGTTGGCCAGATTACCTGAGCAGGGTGTGTGTGCGGCGCCGAACTAATGTTGCATTGATCACCTGCCTGCCTGACTGTGAGAGTGTGTGTGTGTGTGTGTGTGTGTGTGTGTGTGTGCCATCATTAAATGCCTCACACACTCTCTCCCTTTTTTCCCATCTTCTCTCGAGTTTCCTCCCCTCAAATCTGATCCACTCTTCCATCTGTCTCACGTTCTTTTCACGTTTCATCCCACTTTTCTCTTTTTTTATAAGAGCACAGCCTGTACAAAGTATAAATTGTACACTACGTGGCCAAGAGCTGCAGTCAAACCACCTTAATATCACTCCACTATCTCATTGTGCATAATCTCATTTTGAATTAATATGCTAGTGGAAAAACCTTCAAACTTGTGCAAAAGCGTTTGAAATTTTTCTTTACAGATTACGAGTCAGCTGCCGTCGTGAGAGTAAGTTCATCCTGCTGAACTTCTCTGCAGTTCAGTCGGGTTTCTTCTAAGCCAAAGTGGGAAAATCATTTGTTGGTGAAGCAGGTTTGTGCACAAGGTGACTGTTTTTATTAAATGGGAAGAAAAAGAAAGTTCGGAGGGCAGATTTTTATTTCTGATGATCCAAAAGCACCTACAGAGGATTTATATGTGATAAGGAACTAAGTGCAGTTTCATCTCATTCATGTCTTTTTTTCCTCTTGATAATTTTTCCCTTCATCTGTAATAACTCTCTAATTCTTTGCGTTACTCCACCGTCTCTCTCTCTTATTCTGTCTGTTTCAACCAAGACTTTCGATGAGTCCAAGCACAGCGAAGCTTCTGCACACACACTCACATAAAATGAAAAACATCGCTTATTGTGTTTGTGTGTGTGTGTGTGTGTGTTGGGAAAGACAGAATGGAGGACGGACAGCTTCAAGGAAAACAGGCAAACACACAAAAGTCTAACCAAAGTCACAAGAACCCAGTAAATCTGTAATCAACATGCACCTCCAGCTCACACACACACACACACGCGCAAACAACAAACACTCCTCTGTGAAGACGTCTCGGCTGTTATTACCGAGATGTGGAAGTCGGGAAAGCAATCAGCCTTCTGCCTGTGAATCAATCTCACACACACACACACACACACACACACAAAATCACACAAATATTCAGGCCATCACTTTGCCGAGTGTGTAACTTCGGATTGTTGAGGGTTTTTATGAGGATCAGCGAGGGAGATGAAGTTTTTTGTGCGGATGAGTGTCGACTGCCCTCACCAGGGATCAGACAGCGAGGCCACCTCCACCTCCACCTCTGTGTGTGTGTGTGTGTGTGTGTGTGTGTGCAAACCCCCCTTGTGTGCACATTTATTAGCCCAGAGATTGAAGCGGTGGGCGTCGGAGTGGGGAGAGCACTCGAGCGGGCGAATCATTTCTCTCTATTATTTTGATGCCTTTCTTACAGTTTATTGTAATATACTGCGAACCACTTTGGCAATATTGTTAATTTGTTATGCAGTCACACACACAGATAAATCACACAGAGAGAAAAGTTATTTGGAAAGAAAGAGAGGGGGAGGTTTGGAAGAGAGGCTCTCTTACTGTACGATGCTTTAAACTCCTAATTTGCATAATTGGGGATCAAATAAATGTAAGAAACGCCTGTCAGTATAAAGCGATGCAGCCCAATGGCTTCCAAAATGGCTGTAAAGTTAAATAATCACTTCTCTCACACGGCTGCAACACAAACTACTGAATAAATATGGAAATCTAAAGTACATCTAAATAAGAAAGGAGTGTATAAACTTTTGTTCGGCTCATGTCTTGCTTCTGGATATCGTTTGAGATTCTTGCAGCATTTCCAGCTGTGGAGGGGAAAAAAGGTGGGCTGGCAGTCTATTTTTCCTCTTTCTGTTATTTTTTTTTCTTCCTTCTTTGACTCTGCTCACCGACCCACCTGCATCCCCGCTGGGACTCCCCAGCGTGACCCCGGCCACGGCTTGAACACTCTGCTGAGATGTGTGGAGGTTCAAAGATAGCTGTCTGCGGCGTGCGGACTGCCCGGTATGTGGGAACCTCAGAAAAATTAAAGCAGCTTGAAATTTCCAATAATACTTTAACCCTTTACCCAAGCTGATGGACTTAGGATTCTTCTCTTTCTTTCTTTCTTTTTTTCCATTAAAGCAGAGAGGCCTGAGGGAGAAGTTATAATGTGAGATGAAAGACAGAGAAAGAGAGAGGCTGATTCCTGAGAGCTGTCCGGAGTTACTGTTAGTGAGTCTTTGCTTCATCTCAGAACAGAAGAAACGCATCTCCATCTCCCTAAACTCGAGTCAATATATTTGCAAGTGCAAATATGCAAAGTAGAAAATGTCACGCTGCACAGAGCATCTTTGATATTAGGCATAATATTCAATAAATTTACATTTTTAACCAAAGTCAAGGTTTGTTTTCCCTGAGTGGATGACATGAATGTAATCCCAGTTTTATTTGCACATATCAAATAAAAAAAAGAAATCTAACTTAAACGTACATTCAGACAGGCAAGTGGCATTTAATGTAAAAGAAAGATAATATAAAGAGTGATGAACAGTAGAAGTATATTAGAAATATCAGTGTAAGAGTGCAAAAGAACAATTGTTAGAGGGGAAAATTAAGAAAGAAAAAGACCTAAAAACACACAAAAGACTCCTTAAAAGCTGGGAAAGAAGCAGCAGACGGTCGTGAGTTTCCTTCTCTGACTAAAGTTTGAAAAAGTTTTCACAGCAGAGGAAGATAAAAGCTCAGAGAGATGCCTCGGCTAACGTTAATGAACAGACGCAGTCTGTGCTGATGGATCAGTGATGCTCCTCAGGGTCAGTTTGTGGAGTCTGCAACGCGGCGGTTCTTTGCATCCCGAAAGATAACGACATCATGTCTTTAAACACCACGATGGATGGATGAGCTGCAGAGACAGGAAGCGAGGCGCGTTCACTGTAAGTGTGTGTGAGGTGTGTGTGTGTGCGTGTGTGCGTGTGGCACAGCACGAAGGCCACATCCGTGATTTAACGCCGACAGCGAGATCTCTGTTGGGTGATTCCTGATCTCGCGGCGTTAATACATCATATCCCGTCCCTGCGTACATCACTTCCTGTCACAGAGCAGAGGGAACGCTGTGCATCAAATGAGATGCGAAGGCGCCTGTGTGTGTGTGTGTGTGTGTGTGTGTGTGTGTGTGTAGGGAGATTAGAGTGTATGTCTGTGACGCCTGTTGTTATGTGTGTGTGTGTTTATGCGCTCTGCTTTTAGACAGGAACGTAATGCTGCCTCAGGGATATTTTGAGGTGTGATATATTTTCAGAATTAATCACTTCTTGGTTACACACACAAACACACACACACACACACACACACACACACACACTCAGACTTTTGTACCTTGAGCTAATTTTAATTGACAGCTTAATGAAACACTGTACAAAGGTTATACTGTTGTTATTTTATCGCTCAGCACAAACCGAGCGGCCTCTCTCTCTTCCTTCGCTCTCCTCTTCTCGTCTCTCTCTCCCTCACCTTTTTCTGTCATCCACCTAAACAGCTCTTCTCTCTTTTCGAGCTCTTTTTGTCGCCCCCTCGTTTGTTTTTTCCGCCCGCCTCGAGCGTCTCTCATTCACCGAAGCCATCAAGTAGGCCCTCATTAAGCTCCAATCAACAGGACGGCAAACTCACAATCACCACGGCAACTCGTTACCACCTTGACCCGAAACGAGCGATCGAGCCTCTGCCGTTCTCATTATTGTTAGCATCATTGTTTGATTGTGTGTTTTTTTTTTTTATCTCAAGCCTTCACGGTTATTTATGGCGTCGTCGCGCTAATGAGAGCGACGTGTTGATGTCAAGATGTCCGCAATCAGCTTGTTTTTGATAAAGGTCACGTCTCAGGGACACGAGTGGGTTTGGTGCCGCGTGAGTGACCATTACTCCTGAATTTTCTCTTTCTCTTTCTACTGAAACGCTGCCCTTCCACGTCTTCATTAGCTCTCTTTGTTGTTCTTGTTGTAGATTTTAAAGAACTTTTAAAAAAGAGACATCATCTTCTGTGATTGTTTGCTTCAGCTTCAATTTCTGTAGTTACACTGCATTCATGAGAGGAAAAACTGAGACGTTAGGTAAAAACGTACGTCTAAATTTATGTGTCTCACCTTTAATCATCAAACACTGGAGACAACAAAAGTGCAGAGCAACACACACAAAGTTAGTCAGTTAGCATTTAAACCAAGAGCAGCTGAAATGGTCGAGAGAGAAATGAAAGAAAAGAGACATAAATGAGAGGAGCGGAGGTTTTTGAGTGAGAGTCCTACTGAACGTCAGTAAAAACCACGGCTGAGTTGTCTCAATGGTGATCCAAAGACTGCAGACGGCGTGAGTGACGTCGCAGCTCTCTACCATCACGATGGTCCGTTTGCAGAGCTCGGTCAGCTTTTTGTGCCTGTGAGCACCTCAAACAAAGCAGCTCCTGATGTTGACGCCTCACTGCACCACCGCAGGGTCTCTATATGGTGTGGATAATATATATAAAACATGAATAAATGGCACTAAACTAAAGCAGAGTCACATATATGCACAGCTGAGCTCCTGATAGTCAATGACCGACATCCCCCTTTTGATCCTGTCTGGAGATCATTAATATCTTACATCCTGTCAAAAAATCTCCTCAACAAGCTTGATTTAAATTGTCTTATTTTTCTGTCAAGACTAAGATGCAGATAAAGTTGGATACAATCGAATTTAAACTCCAAAATCAAAACTTCTTTTATCCCCTAAAAACTGACTTCCTGAAGATCCTTTCAGATGTTTTAGCTGCGGCTTGATTGCCGTCGTCATTTAAAGTGCGTCCTTGGCTGCTTTGTGGGCATTTTGAGACAAATCTCTCTTCCAGAGAAATTTGATTTGACTTTACCACACACAGTAATAGCCAGTCACACACACACACGGAAAATCAAACATCCACACTGAGTGCAGTGATGAAAATTGGCCCACTTTTCTTCACTTGTCCAATTCAGAGTGAGCCGCTGTTGACTTCCTGTGTCAAGAAAATGCAGCTTTCAGCTCTAATCCACTCTGTTCGCCTCCAGTGCTTCTGCAAGGAAGAGCAAAGAGAGTCGCCGAAAAATTGAAGCTCCCGATGCATTTTCCCTCTTAGCCGGCATCCCGTCACTAAACGAGTAAAACTGCCCCCGCTTGCCCCCTCTCTGGTATCAGTCCCCGTCCATCCCTGCACTCTTTCTCCTTATTCATCCACTTCCTCTGCATCTTTCACACTCCTCCACTCATCTACTCTTTAAATATTACCTCCATCTTCTGTGTTATTTTCCCATCTTTCTTTTTCTCTCCTGTCATCCTTTATTCTCCTCCCTTTTTTCCACCATACTTTCCCTCTTTTCTCCCAACACTTTACTTCCTCCTTCATCTTCCATCCTCTCATTCTTCATACTCCTGTTTCACCCCTCTTTTTTTACCCCACCGTTTTACCTCCATCAAGCTCCTCTCTTAACCTCCCCCCTCCCTCCATCCTTCCCTGCCTCCCTCGTTTCCTCCCCGCTGTGCTTAGATATAGAGAAACAAGCCCGTTGCCCTGGAAACAATGCAAATCCGCCCCGAAAGGCCAATTACCAAAGAGCGCCAATTAAAGCCGGACCTGTTCCGTTTAATGGGTTTCATCCTATCGGCCTTCTGGAGACTGCACACACACACACACCTACACACCCACACACACACACACACACTCTCAGCTATCCCTCTTGACCACCTACAGTAAGTTAGTAAAAGGGAGTCTTGCTTGTTTGTGTGCAGTTTGAAATGAAAACTCTTTCAAAGAATATGTGTAAAACATGTACAACTCTTCACCGAATTTGTGTGTGTGTGTGTGTGTGTGTGTGTGTGTGTGTGCGCGCGCGCATGTACTCCACTCGCTCACCAGCTGCTGCCTCTGCTGACTTCTAAGAGGCAGACTGATGCCGGAGTGATTGGCTCTGTTTGCTGCAACGAACAACAAGTATGACTACGATCTCACCCCGCAGGGACGGGGGAGGAAAAAAGGGGGCGAGAGACTATTACTTACAAAGAGAGAGAGAGAGAGAGAGAGAGAGAGAGAGAGAGAGAGTCGGTGTGTACATCTATCTGGTAATTGTGCGGGTCAATTAAAGACACAAACTATGATTCTCTTTCTCTCGTCTCTGAGACCTTGTTATTTCTTCTTCGAGGGAACTACAGGGGATCATTACCAAACTCTTATTGTTGCCTGTGTGTGTGTGTGTGTGTTTTGTGTGAGACGTGTGTGTGTTCACTGTGCCTTTCTCATCTCGCTTTTTAAAATTCCTGTACAAGTGTGTGTTTGCGGTTGTGTGTGTTGGCTTTGTTGTTACAAGGATCTTATTGATGTTTCTGGTTTGGAGGAAGATAAGGGGCATTTAGACCATGTGTGTGTTTCTGTGTGTGTTTCTGTGTGTGTGTGTGTGTGTTGACAGGGACATGGCTAGCTACCTCGCGGCTGTATACTACCTCCTACCCGGACTTAATGAAGGAGGAATTGGATCCTGATGGCTTCGCAACAAAGGACAGCCCTGCAGCTTTGTGTGTGTGTGTGTGTGTGTGTGTGTGTGTGTGTATAAGAGAGAGAGAGGGTGTATGTTTGTGTGTGTGCATGAGCAACTTATTTGCGGGTAAAATGGGAAACATTTTCTTCTAATATAGAGCCTCTATTTCTTTTGTACTCGCCTGGCTTCCTCCTGAAACGCTGCTGTGTCTGTGCGTGTGTGTGTGTGTGTGGCTCTCATCTAGCCTCCTCAAATTATTGCTGCAAGTGTGTGTATGTGATGGTGTGTGTGTGTCACAGACCTGTGTGCTACAGCAGCTTATTACCCAGAATTCATGGTATTTTGTTACAAGAGGTCAAAGGGTAAAAACAATGCAGCAAAAAACATACACACACACACACCAGTCAACAAAAGAAGCCCAAAGGATTATGGGTAGACATTACCTGAAGAAGTTTATTTTGTCTTCATCCAACATAGTGTTGCAGTTGGTGTCTAGTTCGCCTGACATTCATCAACACAAATCTCCAACACATACACCTCCTCCACACACACACACACACACACACACTCACACTCACACTCACACTCACACTCACACCCCTGGTGTTACTCATCCTGCCGGCTCACAGCTCTCTCAAGTGTTGATTACAACCGCTACACTGCTGCGAGAACGAAAAGTGTGTGTGCATGTCAATGTTTGTGTGCATGATGCAAGTGTTTTGTTCCACA
>JAVQJZ010160377.1:0-15552 GCA_036025355.1 Leiopotherapon unicolor
CCCCCCCCCCCCCCCCCCAAACACACACACACACACACACACACACACACACACCTGGGCCTTTATCAGGGCCTCAGTCTCTGCACTTTGCCACCTCTGTCCCGCCCTTTAGTCCCCCCATCGCTTCCATTACCGGTGGTCACAGTCTGCGGGAGGCTATAGAGGCGCCAAAGGACCATGACCTCCTCCTTTTCCACCGCAGTGACACGCTGTTGCTTTCCTCCTCCACCTCCTCCTCTGCCACATGAAATTACCATGAAGTACCTGAGCCGCTTTCAGTACTTCCTTTTCCAACATGACAAATTGCTCTTGTTCAAACCACTGGCACGAATGGGTTAGAATACCTCACATCGGGGGAAAAAAGGGAAGCGGTGGTAAGAAAGGTACAACGTCAAATGCAGGGAAAAGGAAAAGAAAAAAATTCTATTCAGTGAAACATGAACGGTGGGTAATTTTCCCCCCACATCAAAATAATTGCAGACTGTCCTCGTTCTGGAAATGTGAAAGACTTGTAAAAAGAAAAAAAAAACACGGAGCGTTAACGGGGGATAATGACATGACAAACCATGCAGCAGTCCTTAGAAGAGCACAGTCGTCACATCTTCGGTGTTCAGCCGCTCTTCTTTGATCTTATCCAGGCCGCTGAGGCGGTAATAACTGGCCTCGTGTTGGTCGCCGCTCCTGACGAGCAAAGATAAAGGCCGCCGGTGTGGAAGACACAGACAATAACTAGGAGGAGATGACAGATTGCCGTCTGCCCTCCTGTTTCCCAGTCGTCACCTTTGCCACGCCGCGGTAATTACTACAAACTCACAAGCAGATTCAGCACTGACAGTGGACTGCGGGGAGGTTAATATGGACTAAACTTTTACAGTACACTCCGTATCGACTAAATGTCAAATTCCAATTTGAGGGTAGAAGTGCTTTAGGTCCCGTGGCGATGCAGAGCAGCACCCTCTCTCTCTCTCTGTCTGTTTTTCTGCTTTTTTCCAAAATCATTACAGATTCCAGTAACCTCTCTGCATTTGCATTAGCACTCATTTTTGATGACCAATTGATCGTTTCATTCATTATTACAAGTAATTGCTTGTTTATAATGTTTTCATTATACATTTTATTTTAAGTTTGTGGATTTTTGGAGCTGTTGGTCAAACTTAAAAACATCTCAGGCTTCTTGGAGGTGGTTTCCATTGTTTTTTGTCACCTTTTATAGTGCGACTGACTAATCAGTTCGTGAGTTCATTAATTAGTTGGTTAATGCCTTGAACAGTATCGATGTAGAGTGAAATCCTCCTGAACCGCAGTGTCAGTGTGCACTTCATGCTCCTGACTCTGCAGTGTAAATAACAACTTTTCCTTCTTTCTTTTTTCTTATTCTCTCTTCCTTCCCTCTGCATCACACTCACTCTATTTCTCTCATACTCACGCATAATTTGACAAACCCAAGCATGTGCTATAGTCAGCGAGCGAGGGAGTTAAATTAACAAATGGCATGTTGTAAATGAGATTGGTTTAGCTAATATGATTTCTGGCGAGGGGTGGGGGAGAGAGGAGTGGTAAGAGGGGCAATGGGGGGAAGCAATTTGAAAGGAGGCCCCCTTTCACATGCATCAGCACATGAAGCCGCCTCATTAATTCCATGAAAACCTGCATCAGTTGGATGAGTATTTACAGACGAGATGAGGTTGTCAGGCCAGGCGGTTTTCAGGCCTCCCTGACTGACGGCCACTATCAAAATAAGGCGTCAACAGACCTTGCATACCAACATGCCTCCTGCACGCTGGGTGAAATACCAGTGCACATTCATATTGATGCACTTAACACAGCAGGAAATGAAACAAAATTCTGGATAAAATCAGGGATAGTGTGAGACCACGAGTCTGCAAATTACAACATTTGGACATTTAAAATAGAACTACTAGTACTAATAAACAATAAAATGCTATAAATGGAAAGAAATTCATTTTTTTAAAGTTTATAAAAGCAAGAGACTTTACCTAAAAAAAAATTTGGATTCTGCCATCACTCATATTGTCCCCCATGTAGTATCCCTTATTTGATGTAAGGAGTATGCAGGTCTGTTATTTCAGCAGCAATAATACAGTACAATACTGATTTTGGTCTCCACCGACTCCTGAGGGAAATATCGGGCTCCTTTTCTGCTTAAAGCTCCACTTTGTTCGCCAGCTAGTCTCCAGCTGTGTCTGTTTGCAGTTTGCTGGCGCTGAACAAGTAGAGTAGGGCGGGTTTTTAGAGCTCTTTCACTGAAAACAGACGCCCGCTGCGGCCGAAAACGCCGCTAATGAGCCGAGACTCACTATAAAGTTTCTTAAATCTGAGGGGAGCTGCAGATTCAGGTGGCAACTGTTTTTAGGTTTATCACTACCAGTAAGGATTTGTTCTCATCAAATATGTCAGTTATAGCTGATTAGCACTAAAAATGAAAAGGCTAGAATAATATACTTGAGCATTTGAGTTGTGAATGAGTAAATAAATATATTACAGTTTAAGTATTGTATGACTGCAGTATAGTACACACAAATGTGTGAAAAATCAAGGCGGGATAAATTTGCACTTTACTTGAAAACAAACAAACCGAAAATTTAGTAAAAAGCAACAAATCTTTAATTCAACACAACTCCCTGATTTCAGCGGACATCCACAAAACGGCCGAGATGCAGGAATGATTACACGCTGTCGTTCACCAACATGTTGCTTATTCGATGCCTAAAACGGGCTCTCTCGGATCCCCTGACAATACGTCCACGCAGAGACCGGAGAAGAGAGCTTGTCAGAGGGGAAGAGGGGATGGCTGCAGCTTTGTGTTGGGTGGACGGATAGCTCAGTGTTAAAGGTGTTTGAGCAGAATGAAGGTTTACAGAGAGCAGCCGGGCGGATTAGAAAAGACAGGCGGCGGATGAAAAAGGACACAGGATGAGAAAATACATTGAGGAGAGGAGAGGAGCTGAAGAGATGGCTTTATTGGTTAAGAGGCTGGAATAAGAACATGCAGTCAGCAGTGCTGTTTGCTGTCTTTACTGTTTCTATTTCCAACAATACGAAAGAGAAATTTCATCCTCGAGAAGCCATTTGCAAGGTTATTTCACCCGCTGAACTTAAAGTTAAAATAATAATAATAATATAAATGAGAAAAAACAGCAGGAAAATGGTTCCCTGTATTGCCACCCAGGTGATAACAGATCATTACTCTGGCGAGGATAGAGACACACAACTGAGAGAGACCTAATAACTTCACACACACACACACACACACACCTCTGTCTGTGTCTGTATCTGATATAATGTTAACACATTGGCAAAGAGTGGGCTGGCGGACAAAGCTAACCTTCAGTGGAGATAAATGAAAGTGAGAACAATTGCTCTGATATCAGCTCCACCACAAAGAAACCACCTTTGGTTCCTGCATCACAGAGAGGCTCCTGCAAACGGAGAGCCGGGTGGAGGAAAAAGCTGTAATCCAGATGAGGCGCGTCACCTTTCCACCGGGATCTAAGGCGTCACTAACGAACCCCATTAAAACATTAAAAACTGCTTAAAGATGGCAGTTAGGTGGATATGTCTGATACGCGCAGTGAGTCCTGCTTGAGAGTACAACCCAAGTAAATTATAAAAAGGTAGTTTAGCCGAATTCAATTTACTTACAGCTGGCGAAATTGGCCAAATCACATTGAGCTACTTCAGCTGGCTCGTGTCCCTTAATTCTCAAACACCTGCAGCTAAATCCAGTTATGAAATAAACACACAAGCTGTTGGGCATAGAAACCCCAGCTTTCCTTTATACCTTGCCCCTCCCTCCCTGCCTCTTTCTCTCTCTCTCTCTCTCTACTCCTCTTGCTCACTAAAAAAAAATAATCTCCATCACCTTCAGGCTAAAATTAAATTAGACAGTAGCCAGTGACAGGTGAACCAGGCTTGTGTGCTGGTTCAATAAATTAGTAAGGTGAAACGGGGCTGCGCCGGAGATGCTCAGAGTCAATTAGCTGAGGAACAGTTGTCGGTGGAGTGTTTTTAGGGGTGAGCGGACACAGGCAGATGCGGAGATAAAGAGAGAGCTAATTCAATTAATGAGTTTGATGCTGTTCTTCCCATTATCAGAGCCGGTTAAAAGCGCTGGTGCGTGGCAACGCTGCAAACAGAGGACAAGATTAACACTATCAGATAAAAAGCGCCAGCCAGACAAAGCTCATCTCCACCCATCCTCATCCTGCCGCGTTTCTCCCTGTCTCGCCCTTTGTCTCACTTTTATGTCTCTTTTTTCCAACCTCCCTCCGTCTGTTTCCTCTTCAACTATCTCCCTCCCTCTCTGTATCTACACGCCCAACCTTTCCTAACATCGCTCTCTATGCCCCTTCTGTCTAGCTTGGATGCTCTGCACTATAGTTTTTTTTTTTAATTTGTGAGAGATGCTGCACACTGTTGGTCACCCTAATTCACTTTATTTAATTGCTTCACTTCGGTCGGTAAACCTTCATCAGGTAATTTGAAGGTCAACAGACTGGAAATGTGCAGAATCCTTAAGAGTTTGTCATTTTTATACTTTATGTTGTATGAGAACTCTAAAAGTTTTGATCCAGTCGCCATGAAATTTTGTATGAAAGTGACTTTTCCTTTAGCACCACCAGGCTGACATTGGTAGGTCACATTGAAAACTTGATAACTGTCAGAAGCATCACGATGCAATCTGGTGCAGTTTGATTTTCTTAACAATCTGAATTAAACCCACGCAGGGCCACAACCATGGCCGTGGACTCTGGCTTCTTTTCACTAAAGTACCTCTGTCTGTCCGTCTCCCCTTTTCTGATTCTCACCACCATGCGTGTTTGAAAATGAATCGATGAACGAATCTATAAAACGTTAACCTTCAGACCAAGCTAAAAACACAGGGTACGGGCACAGCATTGACACCTCTACAGTGCAATCAGATAACCTTGCAGCAAACACTCTGCTGTCTCCGAGCTGTAGAGAGTCTCTGGTACATTGTTCAACTTGTTCAAAAAGGAATTTGAGTTGAAAAACTTTTTTGCTATTAAAAAAGAAGAAAAAGAAGAAGAATTGTAGGAATGTTTTGTGATATATTCAAGCGAACTATCATCGCCTAACCTTCATCCACACCCTCTAATTTCCTCCAGAAAAGTGCTGCTGAAAAAATGAAGGCTTGCGTGAGGCTCGCTCGGTCCTTCACCTTCCCCTTGTGAAATGTCAATTTCACTTCTCGCTGCCCATTGACCGCCTCCTCATCTCACCATCCTTTATAGATCAATATCTGTGTGATCCAGAGCAGACAATGAATGGCTGTGCTTTGAGCGTATCAGAGCCGTGAAGGGTTAAAAGCTACCCATCTATAAAGGGACATAGATGATCAAAGGGAGTACTGCTTAAAGTGCCACTTAGTCATTTCAACCTCAAGTGGATTGTATCGAGTGCTGCTTAATTGAGGAGATGCTGACTGTCACCAAACACTAGACGCGTTTACAGGTGATGATACAAGGAGCTGCACCGTCGGAAGAAAAGCACAGCATATCGCCCTCAGTCAGAGTCTCTCTTCATCCATATCTGGATCCCTAAAAAAGACGGACTCTAACATCTCTGACTTTAATTAAAGGGAAAGGCGGCCAGATGACTGACATATGAAGCTTGGACTTGGAGATCTGGGAACAAACTCCTGCCTTTAATAAGAAAAAAAAAAAAAAGGACGAAGAAATAACTGTCAGAGGAGCGCAGTTGACTTCAAATGAAATGAGGTTCAAAATGTGAGCTGGCCGTAGCCTCGTGACATGAACGAATCCATGACAGATAAAGAGCAATCACATGGGCAGGAGCACTGAGAAATGAATTCAGAGGAGCCCCGGAGGTCGACTCGGGAAAGGAACATTTCATTAGAAAACCTGGGCAAGGTTTCATACATACAGTACATCCTAAATACATCTTAGTGGTGAGGAAAAATCATCTTACTGTCAATAAATTAAGAACATATCATTGGATCCCAGGGAGCTGCTGTTTTTCAGCCCCAGAATAACCTACATTCATGTTGACTTGCTGTGTGAGTCTCCAAATAACACTCAGTCTTTCTTCTGTCTTTTCATCTGCACATTCAATAGATCACATTTCTGCTTTTCTCACCTGTGCAAGATCTCTAAAATTTGATATTTTCTGTCTGTGGCTGATGCAGATACCATAATTCAAGCCTTTCTTCATCCAGTCTTGATTATTGTAAAGTTTTGCTGCCTGCTTTGCTGAAAGTTTTCAACGTGTTCAGAACGCTGCAGGTAAAATGAGTTTGACCATTTAACACCAATTTTAACTTGCTTTATTTGGTCATATCAGACGCGGCACCTCTGACGACTTGTAAAACTGTGAATGTGCTTGCATGCCCGTACCGTCTGATCTCCTTAAACCTCATGTCACCGAGCTCTCGGCTCTCAGGGTGCAGGGCTCCCGTCTGTCCCCGAGTTAAAAGGAAGTCAGCCAGGCTGCGGGGCCTTTGGAGTAACCTTCCTGCTGACATCAGATAGTCAGACTCTGTTTAAAACCAAACTTGAAAATCATCTCTTGCTTTTCTAGTTGCTTATTCTTCGCTCGCTTCAGGCCTCGCTACTGTTACCTTGAACCATCTGGCGGGCTGGTCTCAGTCTAGATAAATCCATCCATATTCCTCATATACTTAAGTTTATTATCTGAACTTTGGCCGCTCTGTTCTGTATGCACGGCATTTGTTGCATGTCTGTACATCTGATGCTCTTCCTCAGGGTTTTTCCAGGGTTTCTTGTAGGGGGGCAAGTCTTTTCCATAACTGAACTGAAGGTCTGAGGACAAAGGGTTTCGTGTGCTTCACATATTTTGATACCCCCTTGAGGCTTATTGGTGATTTGTGATATTATCCTACATAAATAAAGTTGACTTGATACGTCCTAAAGTCTGGAAAAGCTAATTACCACGCTGGGTTTTGGAGAAGTGTCATGCCAGATGAAGGGTTTAATAAGAACAAATGAATCTTGCTTCAGACACATAGTTTTGAGCATCATACAAACAAGCCTAATGGGATCCTTAAAACATCATTTTGTGAGCAAAGGCCTCAAGAGTGCCGTGGTAATAATAATATGATGAGATAGCACAAACGCGGAGCCCATTTCTGCATAATGCATGGCTGCTGTTCTGGACCAGAATGCATCCCATACATAAGCTATCATAGAGGGGGTGTGAGATGTAATTAAGACATAATTTATTTAAAAATGGTAAGCAGAGGGAAAGAATGGGGAAGGAAACACAATTGTAGCTCATAAGAAGTGAAATTTATCAAAGCCTGTGGCTGAAAGCAGTCAATGACTTTGTTTTATTTAATCTGCCCGAGGCTCTCATTATCTCCTTATGTCACATTATATTTAAGCTCATTTCCCAAACTGTAAGAAATAAAACTGTCAAAGAATGCGTGATATTCTGAATAAAGAAACAGGCTGGATGTGGGTGGGTATTGACTGAAATGACAAAGAGCTCTGTGTGTGTGTGTGGAGACTGTGTACATGAAAGCAGGCCAACGAGATGATGACACCGAGGGGTGTGACAGCGCAACACCCACAATGGCCGAAAGCGAGTCACCTCCAGCCCGGCTCCTTCCTCACGATGCAAGACTCAAAAATGTAAAAGTACAAGAACATCGGCAATCCGATGCCCTACATGTCGGACGTTTTGACCCTCGTTTGCATCGCGGGGATTTGTGGAGCCAGCACGGGATTTCGGATTAGCACAAATTTGAAATATGTGTCACGATGCTTTTCCTTTTTTATTTTTCGTAAATGCAGGAATGTGCGCCAAGTGGTGCACAAAAAAAAAAACTTCCAGTTGTTCATTTGCTTTAATGTTGGATTTCAAGAACTCACTACTACTACTGCTGCTGTAGATTAGCTGAAGAAACGAGGTCATGTTGTAGCAGACAGGAGCTTGATCCCCGTGGCTGCCATTTGAATGGAAGCCTACCCAGTTAAACAGGGCAAACACGTGCTACTTCCAGTAAAACCTATTTGACATAAGGTTGCATGCAGGGGATAAAAATTAGACTTCACATTGGATTTGTTGGGCCAGGCGGATGATCCAGGACTGATCCAATATTTGGATGGACGCAGAAGGGGGCCAAGCAGTATAATCTCAGGATGTAGTGGGACAGATTGCAGCAAGTTGGTAAACCTGATGTGGGAAGGGTTACACAGATTAACACCGACGGCGTCAGTCGGTGCAGGGGCTGGGCACAGAGAGCGGCACGGTGTCATCCCGATGATCCTGATGAGAGCCGCGAGCCGAAACGCTGGTCTGACAGGAAAGTCGCTCTTTATACTTCAAGTGTTGCTCTCGTTTTGACCTCTTCAGACTTTTTCTCTTCTCCATGTGAGCCATAAAATCTCCACTCTGCTTCCACATAGAGTAGCACTGCAACAAATAGTCTGTTTTGTTAGTTAATTCTACAGCCTAAAATCACAAATTACAGTCTGCGCAGCATCATCCTTAGATGCTCAGTTCTGCCGGTATGACTCGCAGGATGGCGATGTTATCTGTTAGTGGAGTTTTGAACATACATCAATGACTTTTTTCTTCTGACTCAACCCATTGTGCCATATTGGTGTCGACGTCTGTGGTTCAGAGTCAAAAGTCTCGAACACTGGTGGATGGACTGCTGTGAAATTTGCAAGATGAAGCATAAAAATGATTTTAGTTTGGCTATAACTTTTCTTTTGGTGCCATTTTTGGTGCCCAAATGATCCTAACATGCTAAACTAAAATGATGAACATATTTCTTCAACATCAACATGCTGGCATTGTCATTACAGCCACGCAGAGCAGAGTACAACTGTAGACTCAATGCAGGCGTATACAACCACCTGTTATTTCATGAAATTGTACTATATGACATTATGGAGTAATTAAGTACTTTGAGCACAATTCCGCTGGTAGTTTAGATTTTTTTTAATAAAAAGTTTTTAGTTGAAAATTATTTCCAGACAGAAAATCTACAGTACTGTCAGAAAACAGCTTTTGTGGCTTGCACATCAAGGAGAAGAAGAACAAAAATTTATAATTGCCATATGTATGCAAATTACATCAATCTGAAGCCATTACTGAAACAATTAATCTTTCGCAATCGCTAAAACATTTTAATCACGATCGTTACAAATGGTTGACTATTCATTATGCCCTCTAATTAGATCATAAATTGTGTGAATACACTGTTGTGGGAGGTTTTGAAGGATGTGACACGCTGGGGACAAACACAAAAGCCAGCTAGGACTGATGAAGTGTGCCGCATTAATGGCGCTGGGAGCCGGGGTTGCTGAGCAGGGACTAAATGCCTGCTCTCTCCTGACTTCATCTGTCAGTGACTTATTGACTGACTGGTGGTTTGAGCCTGCAGATGTGTGGTCAGGTGGTGCAAGGCGATCGGGGTCGGGGTCAGATGTTGCAGTATGTCATTCAGACATCCTGGCATCTGGGGATGGTGGACGGAGGCGGTGGGGGGGGCAACTATCAATATTTCTGACGCAATTGATGAACTGTTTGCAGTTGACTCACAGCTGAGCGCGCTCTGGCAACTTCAGACATGTTCCTGGTCTAAATGTCAGGTGCTGTTGTGTTTGTCTGTGTCAAGCTGTCGGCAGGCGGTACAGTAAGTGCTGGAGTGGCGACGTGACAAGAAAGATGACAGCTTCCTTGTTAACCCGGCATTTCAGACAACGTCCGACCAAAAAAACGAGGTTTCATGACGTTTTCGTTCAAGGTCGCGTTCACGTGCGATTTCAGCCGTCCTCCAGGGGCTAAAATATTTGTCTGAAATGTCTGCACACCCTCCTCTGAACTCTGCTACGTGCAGATTATTGGGAAAAATGCAGAGCTGAAATTGCAGCTAAATCAATTCAGACCTGATGTGTAAAACCTGGCATGTCAACCAGTACATTAGCCCCATTTGCACTTCATTATGTGCACCAGCGGGCACTGCTGAAAAGTCACCATCAGCAGGCTCAGCTACATGCAGGAGACGAGGAAAAGACCCAAGTCACTACACAGTCATCTGGCAGGGTTTGAGAAGTGTGTGTGTGTGTGTGTGTGTGTGTGTGTGCAGGTCTGTGCGCCGCTGAAAGAAAATGAGGACTGAGAGGGATGCGACGGCACCACTGAAAAAGAAAGGTAATCAAAGAGAGGATAGAGGGATGATTTGGGGGTTGAATAATTGAGTCAGATGAGGGCCTGGGCAGAAAAACAACAGATAATCTCTGCTGGCTGCTGCTCGTCTTTTGTTACAAATAAGCAGGAAAAAAAGGAGTATCTGTTTGAGTGTTTGTTTTCGAGTGAAATACTTTCCTATCACTCCACTCATAAGCAAAAAAAAATCTTGACAATCATATGGGGATTTACAGATACAGATATTTTTGTATTTTGCAAAATGGAGCTTTGTTATCAGTGGCATCAAGAACAATAGACTTTCCCAAAATCTTGTTTCTCCCTCTCCCAGACTGTCTTTCTCTCATCATCCCCTTTCTCTCTAACTTGTTATTTATCTCCCAGTTTCCCTCCCCGGGCCCTGATCAGAGATCTGAGACTCAGAAGATCTATACAGAAAAACACAGCCTCCTCATAACAATGTGTCTGTAAAAGTAAATACTGTTTTTTCTTTCCACAGAGGCCAAATCAAGTGAAAACACATAAGTGTGTCAGCACAGGTTTTGCATGTATACTGGAGCGAGTCAAAAGCCTTAGTTAGAGCAACGCCAGGTTTTTAAATCCAACATAATGTGGAGGAACTGATATAAAAATTACCTGCATGAAATGAGTTTACCAGTCAGATTTTACTTTGGCAAGTTTCAGTCTGGAAGAACAGGCTGACCCCGCTTCATGGCTGACGATAAAGTGCTTTTAAACTTTAACTAAACAACATCTTTTTACTGTGTTAACAACCTTTCAAGACAACTTTATCCTTACAAAATGGTTTCATCATGCGCCGGTCATGGTGTGCATTTCGGAGAGGCTGCAGTGGCTCATTTTTGCACTTGCTGAGAAGTGCACGCCTCACATCACCAAAGGGTGAAATTGAGGGCTTATATGCAAGCTAACTGTGGACTTAAGGGCAGTCTCACACACACACAGAAAAACACACATCATCAGTTTTATGTGCTGAGAAAACAAGGTTTCTTCCTCCTTGTTTCATCAAAACATAAATACAGACCTATGTGCAGCTTTAGAGAAGAGAACAAATATGTGAGTCACTTGTTGCCGCCATCATGTCAGTGCTTTAAAGCATGGCAAGTATTCCCATCACTTTCTCTAACAATTTATGAGATGTGGCGCCAAGCAGCCTGTCGTCTTGGTTTGCTCCGGTCATCTTCAAGAATCCAAAATAATTTCTTTTCTCCAGAGAGATTTTTTTTCCACAGCTGGTTGAGACATTTCCTGGATTCCTGTCAGATTTTTTAGAGAATCTCTGTGGCGATTTCTCGCCATGTCTGCCCTCGTTTGTTATAATTTACTACCTGAGCCTTTTCTCATGGAGGTCGCGGCTCAGGCCTGCTATCTTTCTGAGCCGTAAGAAGAGCTTCACATCACGTTCGTTGGTGAATAAATATGAGTGGGTATTCAACACTACCAGTGGTCCTCATCCTTTTCACTCAATAAGGCATTCTTCAAATAATATCAAACTGAATGCACACATATAGTGCTCTTCTGCTTTCACAGACTAAGAGCTTTATAGTCTGCATTTCATACACCCATTCACACACCGTGCTCGGCGCTGACCTGTGCAACACTTGGGTGTGAGGACAGAAAGAGCCGGGTATCCGACCACCAACCCTACAATTAATGGACCACTCCAATACAGCCCGTATAGCTCGTCGTCCAATTAGTCACTTCTATCAGAAATAACTGAGAGGAGAATTTTCTGATGTTACCTCTCATCAGGAGAACAGTTATATGTACCCTTTAACTGTTTGACCAAACATCCATCTATCTGTATTTCTGGTGAAGACACATTAATTGACCCACCAACCCCTGAAACGACATCATAACCCTGCACAGTTTATTTGACAGTCCTGTTTGTATTCACATAAAAACAGATGCCCATGCAAACTTGTACCAGAAGTGCAGGGTGTTTTGCCCTCCCTCCACTTTTCATTTCCCCCGCAGGAGTCTTAAGACCCCGCTCAGTGTGCTGCTGCAGTAATATGGCAGCGGGGGAATGGGTGTCTGCCGGTGTTTTAACAGGGATGACCAACTCACTTCTCTCCTGTATGTTAGTAGTGCTTATCAGCCAGCGCCATGCCCTGAGCAGCGCTTCCACTTCACAGGGCCACCAACACCTCGACTGCCACTGGATGTTTACGCTGATCCCTTCATAGAGGACTCCCTTGGGCTGCTGTCTCTGTTTGTGTGTGTGTGTGCGTGACTCCCTCGGGCCACAACACAGCTTGTCTGCGTTTAGGCTTCGTGGAGTGACAGTGCCGGTTCTGTTCTTCCAGACCGCAGTCAGATGCAGCGTGCCAGGTGACGGCCGATGAAAGAGGGAACAAGGACAAGCGGTCATTCAGGCCCCGAGCACCTTGATGTGAGCAAAAAGCCATAAAGCAATGAACGCGACAGCTGCACGCTTTGAAGAATCTTTATGATTCACACAGCATATATGGCATATTTTTTTTTTTATTTGGATGTTTTTATTTAGAAAGATGCTCTGCAAAGCTCACATAGTGCTTTGTAGACCAAACTCAGAACTGTGCTCTCTGTGAGCTGCTCATCCTGATTTATGCTTGATGCAAAGGTTTAACAGGAGTCCCGCTGCACATACCCAAGGCGTAGGATTTGATTTATGGTACTATATGTGATCAGGCTGTGTTGTGCTTCAATTATATTCCTTACAGCAAGTGCGCTGACATTATTTCATTAGGTGCATTATACAGAGTGACGGTGGGATACACCACAACTTGTAATGCAATTTCATCCTGACTTATCACAAAAAAAAGAGATTATTTGCGGTGCGATAGCTATCTTGAAGTTAATTTATTCAACCGCGGAGCAGAAGGTTTTTAGTGGAGATGGCTTTGCTAGATTTTCCTGAAAAGAGAGCACACCTGAGTCAGTTTCTAACTTTCAAACAATCTCCGCTGCCATCAGAAATGTGAAAAGAAAACATAACCTGACCGGTCACATTTCTCGCGTTGCCCTCGTGGTATCTCCGTTGCCCCCGAGGTGTAATTACACTTCTGAGGAGACGCAGGTCAGCTTTAATGTCACCTGTGTTTTTTAGGCACAAAGTCTGCACATGTAGCTGCCATTGTTTTGGTATAATCCTTTAACACAGAAATATAAAGTCAGCTTTGGTGACCACATAAACATACATAAGCTGCAGTGAAATGCAGCGTGATAAACAAT
This sequence comes from Leiopotherapon unicolor, assembly GCA_036025355.1. NCBI lineage: Eukaryota > Metazoa > Chordata > Actinopteri > Centrarchiformes > Terapontidae > Leiopotherapon > Leiopotherapon unicolor. Next base: position 13,417 of record JAVQJZ010160377.1, read on the forward strand.
GTTTGTTTTCTCCTCTTGGCTCCATGTTGCACTGATGATGCAGAATGACAGTCACAAAACCTCCCAGTGAATGAGTTACTGAAGCGAACAAAGAGGCGATGATAGGTATTATTGGTCCAGTCTGAGTTGAAGAAAGTGAGCAAAAGAAACAACTAAATCACACAGATTAACTGCAGCAGTTTGAAGCACAGAAACGCCACCCTGAGGATTTTCTTTGAACGAGGATTTACTTTTAAAAAACATTGCATCACATGCTCTTACAGCTGTAGTTTTTACAGCTGTAGGATTTGAGTCCACAACTTGTGTTAGGAAGTGAGTTTTCAGGAATTCACATCATTACTTGTTTTTTTATTAAACAACATTATTAAGACATTATAGAAAAATGACATCTGAATGACATCTAAAAAGGCAAATTCCATCAGGAGGGGATTCGGTTATATTTGGATGTCATCTTTTAGCATCATCCACAAAGCTGCACTCAACATATCGTCAAACTTTGAGTGGTAGTGTTTTCTCCTGCACACACTGCCATGTGCTCTTGAGTATGTTAAGTAGCACTCAGTAGCACTTAGCTAAGCACTGAGCAGTCAACACAGCGCAGCCAAAATTTAACACATTTTTTCCCATTATCTTTTTGTAGATAAAGTATGCCAGAGTCTTTCATTAGTCAGCCAGCATGAGAAAGAAACTGGAGCAGCACTTTGAACATTGCATTTAGTTTTACTCTGTTTCCTGTTGCTCATTTCGCTCCACGTCTCTTCAAGTCCTTGACATCAGCCAGCAGGAAGTGGCCAAGAAGGAGCTTTAATTTTCTTCTCTGGCACGTTAATTCGAAAGAGACTTGTGCAAACATTCAATCACAAACATCTGCAACCTGCAACACAAATGTGCTGTGCAATACTTTAGGATATACATTTGCACAATCATCTGAAATTTTCCTTTCAGTTTTTACACTCCCTCCATAAATCTGGAACAGTGCTCACAATTATTGAAACCTGCAGAGACCTCAAACACCTCGAACTTTTATCACCGCAAATCCATCAAAATAAATACAAAAGAGTTTGTCTGGCTAATTTACGCTGCAGTTCATGGGGAAAATAACAGAAACAAAAAACAGACGAGACCAAGAGAGCGAGTGAATTGAATCATTTAGCATCACACACACTGTCAGAGCCAAACAACCCAAACTGGAACAGACTCAATCCAGCTCGGTCTGATCAGTTGTTACCTCCAAATCAAAGCTAAAGCCGGCCCATAAATCCCGCCTTAACACACACACACACACACACAATCACTGTAGACTTGTGTTCCCAGTGACCGAGTTTCTCTCAGATCTATCATGGCGAGCTTCGTGAATGGCCGTTGGCAGCGCGGACTTGGAGTTGTGACCCCCATGCTGCGAGATGGCTTGTAAAAATGGACCGAAACACATTTCATGATTCTCACTAACGCTCGCCATGCAGCCGTGAAAGCAGAGGCAGCAGCTGGAAAAGGTTGGGAGAGGAAATGCGGACGTGTTTGTGTGAGAGCGCAGTTTTGTGTCAGTTTGTATGTCAGGGAAGCGAGACAAAGAGAATCGGAGTGAGTCCTCGGGGCCACAACACAGCTCGTCTGCGCCGAGAAAAGTGGGGTGACGCTGCCAGATCTCCTCCAGTGACCAGATTTATGGGCCAGAAAAAGGGCCGGGCTGAGTTAAACAGGGTGAGATGGTCATCAAGAGCCACACGAGCCTCCGAATACTCAGACAGAAAATGTACATAGATCTGTGTTGATGCGTCCTCCGAGGTTTGTTGAGCCTCAAGTGTCCAACAGAGATGACAGCGGCGTCTGAAAGACTGCTGTGCAAAACACAAAGGAATTGTCACTGCAGACTGACGGCACCATTTTTTTTTTTTTTTCATATTAGACTCGAAATGAGGAGAAAAAATGTCGTCATTCACACAGCGTACTCAAAGAGCATTTTCTTCTAGGAAAAACGTCAACATCGTCTGGATAAAAGCATAAATCACTGTCGTACAAGTGTTTCTGAAACTTTGCACTTATTCATCTCTAAACAGACGGTATCACAACACCTATAGCCTGTAGGATTTATGACAAAGTAGTGTTTTATTATCCCTTAAAATCAAAAAGAAAAGT
>JAVQJZ010160382.1:0-10300 GCA_036025355.1 Leiopotherapon unicolor
ATTGTAAATGGTTTAGAAACACAACAATGTTGATTTTCTGAATCCAAATATTTTCTCTCGCTGAACTCAAATTGATAGGAAAAATTATTGAGAGGAAAATTATTGACCTAAGCATGTGTTTTATCCAAAAGTATCTAAGTTACCATAGAAATGATTCACTCTATAGTGGACTCGGTTAGATGAGACATAAAATAGGGGAAGGAAGGAAGTGAGTAATAAGGGCAGCAAAGCAAACCAGGCAGAGGCCTATAAAAATACAGCTTCTTCCACTCAACAGCCCCCTCCTTGAGATGCAGATCATCCGTGATCACCTGATAGTTCCGGACACACGGAGGGCTAAGCTCTTGCCCAACTCTCATCGACAGCCTAGCAACACCCTCTGTCCTTATCCCTCCGGACACCCACACACTGCCTCTCTCTTCTGTCCCACCTCCCCCAGGCCTCCCACCCAGACCCTCAATCCTTGGAGAAGACCCCAGGCCAATGGTGAACAAGGGGCTCCTGAATGGGCCCTGGACTGGCCTTTGTCTGGCCCTACTGCAGAGTCCCTTTATTTACACAGTCTTTAACGCTGTATGTTTTCTTGTCTCTTAATTGCATTGGCCTTTGCTGCCCCTTGGTCAATCAATACCATCTCTCCAATGACATCAGCAGTCCTATTCAGTGAAGCCTCTCCAGGTGATGTGTGTTTTGTGGGAGAGCTGGTGGGAGTGAGTCTTGCAAGCGAAGACCCAGGGATTTCTGTTCGCCCATTATTGACCCCGTCTGTGCATGCATACAGTATATCTGTCTATGCACTCCAACCAAACACGTAGCCTATACCAACATGCAAAATCTGTCCAGACATGTAGGTTTCTACCTGTCTATCTGCCACCCTCTAATGCCTTTGTCAATTCCCAGTTTATGCAGCCATGTGGTTTACCCATGGTTTTTGGGAGGTGGGCGTGCCTTCTTCAGCTGCAGGCCCAGCAATCTGGTGTCCATAGGTGAGCTCACTGCATGATAAGTCCAGCTGATGCGGCAATCAGCGCCATCAAAACAATTTTGCCGACCCTTGACTCTAGAGGAGAGCAGGAGAGAGAGGAAGCTGACATGCCTTTACCAATCCTGAGTGTGTGTGACCAAGCACATTAATCATAAGAGGTCTAACCCTCTCCTGTGTCCAATTCAGCGATGATTCTCTAGTGCAGCACCATGGCAATGTTTAGCCAGAGCCGGACATAATTATCTTTTTGTGTACTTTAATAAGGAGACACCCGAGTGTTCGGATGACTAGGGTGCACACACACACACACACACACACGCCACAAAACTACCGTACAGTGATATTATCCCCTTCATTCCGTGTAATTAAAACATAAATAATTAAATGCCACTAACTAACATAACTGGTATGCAAATGTGATGATTTAGTGAGTTGAAGAACACAGGGATTTTTTTTTTGCCAAATGGGGACCATTTAAAGTTGACCTTTGGAAATGTTATTTTGAATGCAATGTGATGGCGCTGTTTAATTTGAAGAGGTACTTATCTCAAAGTCAACATCTTACTTCTGTTTTCCTGACGCACACTCAGTCACCATATATTAGTCAGTAGCCTGGCAACCACAAGAGTAGAGCCGTACCAAATGGATATGTTTGCAATATGACAGGCCCAGCGTGCTCCTTACCGCTGACCCCGCCTGCCATTTTGTTTCTGTCCTGCGAAGGTGTCAGTGATAAACGTTACCTTGTCTCAGCAGGTGTGCCTGGATGGAGGGCCCTGCCGCACGGAGGGGGTCACCAACCCCACAGTGTTTCCCCCATTTATTTGAATAATGGGCCATTAGGACGGCTGGATATCCAATGTTAAAGTAGCTGTATGTGTCTCCTAGATAAAAGACATAATTACCTGAGAGAGGGAGGATGTGTTGGTGCACACTTTTCCTCAGCTGGGCTCCAGAGCTCAGAATGAACACACACTTCTGCCATTAGGTGGCGACAGAGAAAGGTTTTCAGGGTGAGGGCCTCCACTATGGCTTACACATGCTACAACTGCTGAACACACAAAGTGTGAGTCAAGAAGAACATTTCGGAATATTCAGTTGATGTTGAGACATATTTGCTTAATTTTGTGGCAATCACATGGTGACCTGTGAATTCTCAACTTGGTGTTGAGTTTAGAAGGCTTCACAGCTTTTCCTTTTTGAATCAGGATGCACTCGTTCATATTTTAATTCAGATTCATTCATCTGGGCAACAGAGTATTCATTCATTTTCCAGAATTAATGTTCCCCTAAAACTACGCTATGTATCTTTTAAACTATTTTCTGGCAATTACTGTTCTCATTGAATTGCATAGTATCATAGTGAACAGAGAGTGGGCAATTTGTAAACTTTTGGCTTGCTGAGAGATAGAGTTGTCCTTTTTGGTCGGCATTGTGGCTTCTTTTGCCTTTCATAATTCTGGTTCAAGAGAGACTTGCCATGCAGTCAATGGAATTGTGGATAGGAAATTTGGAGTGGTATTTATATGAACCAAAAGGATTGCCAATTAAAGATGAGTTCTTTATCATTTATTTGCCCTTGGGGTTTTATTCCTCAATTGCTATCACCTTATAAAAGCATCCTTTTAGTGCAAAGAATAGAAGCCCATTTTCATGACCTCCTCTAATGCATTTCCAACCATCTTCACTGCCTCGAAAAAAGTTTTCACCTCTCCACAAAACATGTTAATTGCTATCGCGGGCCCAGTATAAAGAAAATATCTACACGTTAATTATCCAAATATGTTGGCAACCCATCTGCAGACAGCCATTGAAATGACTAAATTGTATTTTCTCCTTTTCGTCTTTCATTTTGGACACATTGTTAATCAAAAGGCTTCAAAAATGTGCAGATGGGTAATCCTTGTGTCTGCAAGGAGCAGCCTGGTTCAAGGTGAGTGTTTCATGCCCCTAAGCCCTTCTGTTTCTCTCCATTGTGTTGTTTAGGTTACATATCCTGATGGGATGCTCTCCGTACTCAAATAGGGACTTTCTTTGCACACACGCACACACACACACACACACACACACACACATAAGCACAGAAACTCACACTGCCATAAACAAGCACACGTGCACAACACACAACTATACACACGTACTCACAGAAAAGCCTGGCCTTCAATGTGCAATAACAGGTCATTATATACGAAATTACTGATTTTAGAAAGATGTCAAGCGATTGAAATGTTTTTCTGTGCAGCACTGTGGTGCCAACATTAATGTTGGATTTTAACCTCAGACTTCAAAGAGGTGTTCAATGTGTGCTATAAGACTAAAATATAACACAGAAATACTTACTCTCTGGAGTTTATGAGGCACACTAGTTAAAATCATGCTGTGCTTTGAATCAGCACAAAGAAAGCTCACCTCAAGAAACTCAGTGGGCGGTGGTTTGCTCAGGATGACAGTAACACAGTGACTTGTTATCTTATGGAAATGATTTATCATCTTGACAGGCTTGGTCCAAAATGCCCTCAGAAATTGATGATATTTAATCTCACTTTGATTACAACATTTTGTAGGATCCCCAATTTTATTAATGAGCAAACATGATTAAGTATTCTACTCATTTCAAAGGGAGTTGGATGCCGTTTTCAAGAGGCTTTGCTTATGGGGTTGAGAGAATGTGGAGGATGTTTATCAAATAATAATTTCTGCATTGTGAATTTGGATGAAAGATACATTTCTCCAATTGTTTCAAAGGGTTGTTGTATTACCATTGTTGCAAAGCACTCAAGGACCCAGTGCCTCAAGTCTTCTTGTGCTTCACAGCAAAGTCTCTGGATGCACTGAGGGTTTTGCCTGTATGTCTCCTGATTACAGTGCCATATTCAGGGCAAAAGATGTGCAAAACTAAAAATGTTCAGTCTTCAATGCAAATTGTGATGATTCAAAGAAACAAGTCTTCAACTGCATTTTTTTCACTCATTCAGCCTAGCTTCTTAAACAAACTGTGTTTTGGAGAAATATTGCCTCCTACACCAGATACCACTTTATTACTACCAATGCTGACAGCTAAAATTCAAATAAAATCCATAATTGCAGTTGATTATAAGATCACATGTTGATGCATTCAAATTATTTCAAAGATTCAGCCTTTTATCATTGCGGTCTGTTAATTCTTGTTGGGCTTTAAAACAATGAGGAACTGTGTCCTTTTGAAGTAAACAAATCTTTCAACATTTTGTTGCGAACCGCCTTCGCAGGTCTTTGTTAACCAACAGCCCGTCATCTTCAAGTTCTCAGCTTCAGTGCTGCATTGAAGTCGACCGCAGTGCTGCAGTCACAGTGCTACAGAGTTCAAGTGTGTATGTAATGTATACCCACATGATATTCAGCTCATCTGTCATGCAGGTTCTCGAGCTGGAGTGGTTGACCAGTCAAACCTCAGTGAACATCACCACCACTGTGCAGTGATAATTCCTGCTTCTCATCTCTGTCACTTGGTGTATATATCTGTGAAGAGCATGTAAGCATTTGCTGTCTGTGGAGTGTCCAAGGAGAGGGCCTGTGCTCCACATTAACAATACTTTGTCAATAATTTCCGCCCTGGTAAACATGAGTCTGAGAGATGTTACTGTACATACAGTATGTACTTTTGATCAAGATACATTTGTAAGAAAGAAAACTGGCCTTGAGACACCCCTCTTCAATTCAGTGCAACATGTTTTGTCCATGCAGTACTATTCAAATGGGAGACTCTTATTCGTCCTTCCCTACTTCACTATGGATCTACTGTTGAAGGTAACAGTCGATATCCTTGCAAAGCTTTTGAAATTTTGCTCCGGCTGCTGTTCTGTGCAGCTGGAGCGACGGCAAGGACGAGCTCGCCTGTCTGGCAATGATCCGCCCTTGACTCCAGCTCGGATTTATTGTTTCAGAAAAATGGAGGGGGTCTTGAAAGACTAAGGCACCAACTATTGCCCCGTATTTCTTAAGTTGTGCATTCACTCTGGAGGCACATTCCCACTGGCTGGCTACCTTGAGAGAGAGAGAGAGAGAGAGAGAGAGAGAGAGAGGCCCACTCGTTCCATTTCACGGTGTGCCACTCTCCAGTTGTAGGTTTTATTTACGACACGATTTGGTTCTCCGCCCGTTTCAAAGACCTCTCCAACGCGGAAAGAGCCGCATTGTCCAAGTGGTCATAACTGCGATTTGATACGGCTCCTCTGCTGTTCACCTGGGAGGACGGGCCATTGTCTACTGTGCTGGAACTGATCCTGCCAGGTGACCTTGTTGCGCGTTACGCACACGCGCCACTATATAACACTCCTTTCATGTTGTGGCTATTGAGCAAGAAGGCAGCATCGGAGCTATATGGCAGATCCTTTCTTTGCAGTTCCTTCAGAGTGCGCGCAGCTTTCATGTGTCCGCTCTCCTCATTCATTCATCTTTTTCTATAACATCAGCTGCCCTCTCTGATGGTACCTGACTCAGTCGACATATAGTTAAGTGAATTTTTTTTTTGATTGGATCAATTTTTCATTATTATCCGAGGCTGGAGGCTTTTGAGGCGCCTGCCCTTGACTGGGGCGTTTGTTTTGTAGCCCCATGCCACGGGGACCGACGCGCTTACAGAATGTGTCAGCTAAGTACTGTATTTTTTTGGCCCTTAGCCTCGTCAGGCGCGGTTTACAAACAGCTATATGGCTCTCCAAGGCCGCGCACTGGCCTTGCACCAGATGCTCAGCGCACGAAAAAAGGAGGCATTCAAGCAAAGTTATTCATGTCAAGTAATGCCTGCAAAAAAAAAAAACCTTCCATGCAACCCATAAATCCGATATTTTGATGGAAATGCCAAACATTTCACGAGTGCTCTAAAGGAACTTTTTTTTTACCCCACTCAGCTTACACTTTTGACTCTGTTCACCACTTTCATACTCCTTCTCCCACCCTCCCTCCTCTCTCCTCTCCAGTAGGTAACATAACAGGGCAAAAAAAATGTTAAGACCGATCGCCCTACACTCCAGATCTCCTCAGATCCACAATGCGCCGTTGTCATTTAAGAAATGGTAATATTCAGCTGCGCGCAGAGCCGGGTACTTTGTTGGGAAACAACTCGGCTCCTCCGCAGTGCTCCGCGTCTCTCCAAGGGCTAAAAACACCCATTCAGTCGCCTTAACACCGAGGGCTTTGGTGATCTAATGCTAAACCTCTCTTAAGTGCGCGTATTTGTGAGGGACAAAAAATTTGCCAAGCCTTTCAAATTGATAGGACCAGCTATCATCATGTATGAGCCTCAGCCGCACAAGTGAGCCCTCAGCTTTAATCAAACTTTTTTCTTTCATTCTTTTTTTTTTTTTTTTTTTTTGTTAAAGTGCATCTTCCATGAAAATCAACCCGCTCTCTCTGGCATTTGTGTGTCGAGAAGCTCTCCTTCTTTTTTTCGTTCGCCTGGAGTGGTCGATACATTAAAACTTGAACTGATTGATTTCAGAAGGCCGTGCCATCAGTGTCCTTACAGCCGCTAACTACATCTGAAGTATCTTAGTCATCAAGCTTTAGGCCAGGGATTGATAATAGCTTGACCGGCGAGGCCTATCTTACCCATCCTTTTTCAGGAGGTCTTGTATTTAGCACCCGGAGCACTTGTGGCAAATCTCAAACAGCACAAGTGTATTCACACAGCGGCTGAGTGGCGCGCTTTTTTTATCCTCCACTCCTTTTCTCTCATCCGTCTGTCTCATGAATACATTCCAACTCTAACTAACTACTTTGCCTTAATGTGGAATTTCAAGCGAGGTATAAGGCCAATTTATTTATTTGTATTCTCCGCGTCTTGGCGATACTCCTTGAGCGGCTCTGATGGCAGGGAGGATAATCTCCGTCTTTCATCAGCAAAGTGGCCGCGCACACACGCACACACACACACAAAGAGCCCATCAGTAATGTATTCGGCTATTGATTGATGGTCGCTCCTGCACTACCGGGCAACACCATTTATTATCATGCGCGGATTCCAGGCTGCCCACAATAAAATCATTGTCTTGATTTAAGTTATCCACACCTCCAAAAGCCCCCGCCGAGGTGTCATAATAGCACAACTGGCTTTTGCCTCATATTGTTTTCTTCCTCAGCAATTACTGGCACACACACACACACACACACTCGCCTCCCCTCTGTCACCGTCTTCCTCACACCGTCCAGATAGCAGCTACTCTCGTAGACGCGCAGAGAGGGTTGCCAGTGTGCGCAACAGGTGCAGGGAGATGTTCCGGAGACACTTCTGTGCTTTAAAAAAAAAAATCTAAAAAGTTAGTTTCTGTCTGAGATGTGTTTAAGGTGGAATAATGAAGACGATAGGGAATAAGTTGCCGCTTCTCACAAACGCATCATTTTAGTGCCATTTATGTTCTTCATCAACGTGCAGCCTCTTATCTTAAGTCACAGTGTCACACGATGGACACTGATTCACTTTCACATACATCTTTGTTACTATATACCGATTTTATCTCATGGAAATGATAACCAAGATGATCCAGATTTTAACTAGCAAATAACCTTTGATTCTGGTATGAAGCTTATAGTTTGTAGTAAACGTGTTTTCTTTTTTGTTTTTTGATTTTATTTCACGCTGGGTGCACTTATGTGGTCCTTATCAAACATGCTAAAGCAAACGTGTAAGATATTTGGCCTTTCCCTGTGTGGCTTCAAAGCAGACTGATATAGCAAAGCATGAACAATTGTCATCATAATTATTATTATTCTCATTATCATTAATAATATTCTGTTATTTATTGCACCTACGTTGGAGGCGCCTCTGAGCAGAGATTTAGGAATTTATTAATGTTATTTTCCGACTCTATCTACGCGTTGCTAATGACATTTTCTCTCCTGGTCCGTGGCCTCTGCTCACACAGAGCTGACAGTGTCGACACACGTGGATCTATGCAGCAAACATGATGTGTTAGTAGGCTGCCTCGTGGGAGACGCCCGGGTCTCCGCATCGTTGTGAATTACTGTGACCTTGGTTATCAATCATTGTATCCGGGTATCTAATGTAAACGCAACTGCGGCGTGGATAACATGCCACATCTGCTCTTTGGACAGCACTGCTTCTTGGTTACCAAGCGATTTATTAGAGAGCCCTGCGCGAGGAATAATAGGTCGCAGTAGAAAGATCAACCAGCAGCTCTTCCACAGGCGCACAATTATCTCTTAAACAGGCTGTTGTAATATTATCCTTCACCTGCATAATGCGGCAGATAGCTCCGTGTCCCAAAAGCGTCCCAAAAGAGAGAAAAACTAGTTGTGCGGGTTAAAAGCTCCGACCGAGGGGAGCTGTGTTTGCGCTCAGGACCAATTTATTGCAGATGAACATATGGCCAATATTTTGTCTCACGTCATAGCAAGGGGAAAACAAACACCGCGCAATGTTAGCGAGTCAGCAAGAGCAGAGCCACTTGGCCAGCTATGCAAACGCTCTTGGACAATATGAGAAGAGGAGCACTTGCTTTCTGGGTATATAAACCACATCAGGCTTATCTCTGCACGCACTCCTGACTCCCATTTGGAGATATTTCATTAACTCCGCGCGCTGTCTTAACGCTGGCAACACACTCAGCCCCCCTCCAGTCTAGGTAAGCGCACTGGATGTTCCAGTCAGTTTGCATATAGTATTTTTTTTCTGTTTATATAATCCTAATAGATGCTGCTTATTCTCTATTTGCTGCTAATTTACGCGCACTCTGGTCCTTGAGCGTGGAAAGACTGATCTGTGTCTGAGTTTGTGTTTTCAGAGGCCTGCGCCTTCATAGCCTGTACTTGGTGATCATCACACACTCACGTGGGCTGCCTGTGCCCGGCTGAACACTGTCTTTGTGAATGTACTCTGCCAGAGTGGCCTGCACCCTCAGGGGACAATTAGTTCATTATTAAGAAACGCGTAAAATACGAATTCTGTGCTCAACCTGAGAAGGTGTTTCTTTCTGTTTTCTTTAGTTTTCTTTTAAAAAAACTTGCTCATCCGACTGGCAACAAAAAAATCACACATTAGAGATAATGAATATACAACAGCTTCCATAAATGGCGCGCTCGCAGGGCTGCACCAGCCATGCCTAATTTACTGAAGAGCATCTTCATGCAGGAAGGACACGGCTGAAGATAGTGCGCGTTTGCCCGCAGATGGAGTGTTAGAAATACTTAATATTCCTCATAACACAACACGTGTCTGATTCCGCTGCATATATTCGTCACATTATTGCCTATTAGAAGTTGTCTAATTGGGTGCGCGCGGTGATCACCCCCTGTTGTTTCTTCAATGTGCCGGTAGAGACCGCTAGAGCTCTACAGATGTCAACAGCTGTTAACGTTATTACAGCACTCACACACAGGCTGCCTAAACAAGGGGGACAAGTTGCCTGTACTTGTGCCATCCCGAGCGGCGCAGATCAGCTTCTCCTGGAGAGGATTGATTATATATTTATTTATTTATTTACTTTTTTACGCGTCCAAATGTCTCCGCAAATACTAATCGTCCCTTTTTTTTATTCATCTGAAGAAGCCTCGGAGACTCGAGCCATTTCTCCCTCCTTCCCCGCCAGTGTCAGTGCGATACTGAAAAGGGAAGTGATTAAAAAATAATAAACCCCTTTTTAGCAATTCGTCTTACACAGGAAAAAAAAAGATTAAGGCGAATGGCACAGCGTGGCATGAAATTCACCGTTACAAATAAACTGGTGGTTTAACAAATGAAGGCATCTCCTCGGGGCATGGGCGCTCTGCTGTAATCTCGCCGTGACATGTTTAATCATTAGAGGAAAGGAGACGAATAAAGACTTTTGCCCGTAAGGGAAAGGTGGCTGTATTTCTGGGAGAAGGGAAAAAAAACCCCAAACGGGCTCCAAAATGATTTCTACCCTGAAGCCAAGTCTCCCCAGGCCAGGGTTTAGCCCCCATAATAAATAAACCGGACCCGCTTTACCTGCATATTATATATAGGCTTTTAATCATAGAGGGAGGAAATCGGTCTTGTCACTCTGTACATTTATCACGGGCACCCTGAGGCAGGCGGGGTTACCTTTATCAAAGACTAACTCCCTGCCTGAGGCGCCCAAACACGCTGAAATTCAGCGATTAAAGGAGGGAATGATCAACATTATTATGGATTCTCCTGCGGCATTCTTATTTGTGCATTCAATCGAAAGATTTATTTAATCAAGAATATAAAAAGCTCTTTCTTCACTTATTTGGGAACAATCGTGGGCATGAATTTTTAGGAGGGAATTATAATTAATCAGACGAGGCCCGTTTTTTGGGGTTCATCCGAAAAAT
>JAVQJZ010160450.1:0-13641 GCA_036025355.1 Leiopotherapon unicolor
ATATATATATATATATATATATATATATAGTTCGTCTCTTTGTATGTACATGTCTCGCTCTGCATATGCATCTGTATCTCCCAATGTCTCTTTCTCTCTCTCTGCAGCTGAACACCCTCGGCGGGGAGAATAAGCGCTTGCGTAGGCAGCTGGAGGAGGAGAGGTCCATGCGTAGACAAGTGGAGCGGCCACTGCCTCCTCCTCCCACCTCCCAGCAGCACTCCTCCGTCAACCTCCCCCTCTCCCTCAGTGCCCGACCACCTCCCCTGTCCGGCTCCCCACCCCCCTCCCTCCATCTCCTCGCTCCCCCCCTGAGCCTGGACACGGCCACAGGGGACACTGGTGGGATTCTAACCCAAACCGGGCTGAGCGGTGCCGGGCTAGAGATGCCAGGTGAGTCCCAGGCTTTTGGTGAAGCGTTCTGGATAAGGCCAGCTGCCCCCACCTCTCCAGAAGATCCCCGGCATAGGAGGACATGCAGGGATCTGACCAAATGAAGTCCCCTGAAGACTTTGACCTGCCATGACTTTTTGACCCCCAGCTCCTCACTGGGGAGCGTACACAGTATAGGGTTAATGTCCTGCAGGTCAAAGTCAAGTCCCAGGGTGCTTTTTGCCTGAGGTGAGCTCCAGAACCAACAAATGATGGAATTTCCACAAGTGGTCAAAAATCAACTTAAATGCATCTCCATTGCAATGCAATGTCATTTTTTCGAAAAACATATTCAAATATTTTATAGATTTAGAAATCGTTTAACTATATAAAAAAATAGCAACTAATAATCCTCAACATGTTGCAACATTTTGAAACAAAAGCACTCTGATATTTTTTCTGTCTGCACTTATTTGAAAATTCCAACAGTTCAGATGAACTGTAATCAATTTAATTCTACTTGAACAGGCAAATGAGCAAAACAGAACAAGTGACTAACAAATTCTTCAGCGCTGATGAATGTTTCGTATGCTGGAGACGAACTTTAGATGAGAGACGGCACATCATCAGCATCCACGGACATACCTCAGATGTTAATGTGAATGGCTCTAACGCGGTCTCTGATTACGCTGCAGCTGTGCGCCATGTGTCCTGCATCCTCTGCGGCGAGTGTGTCCTCGCTGTGCCAGTACGTTGCGTGTCTGCGTGTCTGTCTCTCTCCATAAGTGGCTTGTGGGTGAGTGTGTGCTTGCGCGTGATTGAGTACATTAGATGTTTATTATCCTAGATGTAGTTTTATATTTTGTTTTATACTTTAAAAGCTATTTATTGATTTTTCTCTGTTGCCGTGTTTGAGCCCCTGTGCTGTAAAGACAGAAAAATAAAAAACAGATACATTCGTAAGCGGCCGTAAATTCTTCCCCATTTTTATTTCTGTACGCCGACAATATCTTATTTCTACCAGTTGCATGGCATGTGTGTAACAACAGGAAAGAAAATCTACCTGTGAACGTTGCATAATTAGGCAGTCCTGCACTTTTACATGACTACGGCATGACGCACAGAAGATGTCGACACGGGTAACAACATTGCTCAGTTTCAAAACCAAGAAATAGATGATCTAAAAATGTGGCTTTGACAACGGCACGCTCTCGCCATATTGACTTGCTGTCTCTCCGTGTGCAACTCCAGGTGACACAAGGCTCTTTTTGCATGTTTATAGTGGCTGAACAAGAGCGCTGCTCATCACAGACGAGGAAAAGAAGCATGAAAATATGTGAACTCAAACAAAGGAAGCACTTTTGTGCTGTGATAATGAGAATTCTGGGGAAAGCAGGTCTCAGACCACAATTGGCTTCCTCATCTTACCGTTCTCTCTCACTGTCCCCCCAACCCCCCCCTTCCCCCCCACCTGTCCGCCGCACTCCCCCACCTGTCTCCCCCATTTTATTTCATCCCTCATTGATTCTGTACATACATAGATGTTGTATAGCCGGTCAGGATGCCGTACATTTTAATGATTTCGAGCAGAACTGCGTGTCCTTGTTAGCTTGGTTTTCCTCATTTGCCATGTCACACTCAAAAATACCCCTCTTTTATGTGCAAACACACATGCGTGCACCCACTTACACATCCACACATCATTTATATTCTTTCGCAAACACACGCACGCACGCACACACACTCGCACAAAAGGCACAGTCATTAAAAATGAAACCACAGGCTTTTTGAAAACTCCCAGGACTGAGGGAAAAGTCAGCGGCGCAGCGGTGAAAAGAGTCCCCCTGGAAACAATGAGGAGAATGATCATTTGTTGTTCTTGAAAACCCGGTGAGGTTTCACAGAGGTTAAGCTTCCCTTTGATGTGTTTTTAACTCGTTTCAGCTCTGTGGAGGGATTAGTCAGAGCTCTCGCACACACAAACACAAATGCACACGTTGGCACACACAAGCACATACGGGCTCTTAATTTCCACACCATGAGCTCTTCTCTCACAAAGGCGGAAAGCACAGAACAGGCTCCTTCCTAACCTAATTTCATCAAATGAGAGTGGGTGGTACTTCACTGCTGTATGTGTGGTCCCTTGGAAATCTGTGGTAAACCAGCAAAATATTGCAAGTCAGTATTTTCTTTTTATCCCAAATTAGCGTGAGGCTGTTTGTGAACACTGTGGGCCCTCAACCACGAGAGAGACGGAGGAAGAGAGACAGAGTAGCTGATGATCATCACGGCGCTCATTACAGTGTTTACGAGGCATTATTTTGATCCCTATTTCAAGATACAAATGATTAGAGGCTTGTGCCTGAGATGTGTGTTTGCTGGGGTTTCTGTGAGCGCGCGTGTGTGTTATCAGCTCCAGTCTGGGCCTCCCTGTAGGTCTATGTGTGGTTACCCATGCTAATAATCACACAAAAAGCTTGCATTCATAGCCCATGTCGTAAACAGCTCTGCAACAGAAAGTGTTTGCAAATGATTCTCACTGTGTGTTTCAACCAACTTAGAGTACCAGATGGGTGGAGACTGACTTCACCAGGGCACTTGGTAACAATGGCTTTCAATAATAATAACCCCACAAGGGAAAGTTATTTACAGAAGCCATTTTATGTTTATTTGTTACATTACAGCTCCATAATTTGCGGCAAACTACTACATATAAAATTCTTGCCTTTCACTTTTCTCTTTTACAACTTGATAAATATATTATACTGTGCATATACTAATCACCTTTTTTTTTTTTTTTCATATTGTGACAAAGTATTTGTCCAATACCTCGAACAGCCTTTTTGTCATGTGCCAGCTAAAAAGCTTTAGCTGGGGCCAGGCCAGCACTCTGCCACTGAATGACTTTTAGTGGGAGAGGCGGTTCTGTCACAGCGCAAACAGAAAATGACAGAACAGCAACGGAGGGCGAGAGAGAAGTAAAACTGACAGGAGTGCTGGCAACATGTCTCCTCTAAAAGGTAGGTCACTCAAAAAAAAGAAGAAAAGAAATATTAAAAAAAGGAGACAGTTATTCACACACTTTCACTTTTAAAATGGTGGGGTTTTGTTATGTGGTTACTTTTTATAGACTATACAGCGACACTATAGCAAAATGCTGTTGGTGCAGGGGAATTTAGGCTGAAAGCAGAGATTCATTTTCACACTGACAAAATGTCCCAGCAGAAGCCCTCAACTCCCCAACCCACATTCACACTTACTATCTACATTTTGTATTTAATTAAGTCGCATATTAAAGAGTAAATCAGTGCCAAATCACTTCTTTTTTTCATCTGTAAACATATTTATATGGCGTCTACAGCCCACAGTGTATAGCATTATGCTTAATCTCAGCATTTCCGTAATTAACTCCTCCACTGAAAGGACAGGAAAATCATGTTTGCACTGCTCTCTGTGGACTGAACCTTCTAACCATTTTGCAGTTTTGGCTCCACCTCAGTCATCCATGCAGGTATTTGGCCTTGCTGTGCTTTGCCATGCCAACAGCTTCAAATGTTCAAGTCATTATTGTATTCATGTATATAATCCAGTATATCCTATCAAGATACAAACATGCAGTATATGTAGCAGGAAAATAGTACAAAAGTAAGACACAGGACTGTTAAAGGGGGAAAAACACCAGGATAAATAAAAACTTGCGACAGCCTCTGTTATGTCACTGGAATAAAACCCAGCTTAGTATAAAAGTGTACAGTTCATTAAACATGTTTGAACAACCGTCGTTTACATAATTTACAGCAAATGTGGCCCTATTGGGAGTTGGACCCTTAGCATTTTAAAAATCATACTTCTGTGTATTCCATTAAACAACACAAGACCACAAACATAAACCCCACAAACAGCTGTAAACTCAAATATCCCAGAGGACCCGGAGCGGCCATAACCAATACTGCTTATTTGACTCTCACGCCCACCACTGAATTGTGAGAAAAATAAAACAGAAGTCAAAAGATATTTTCTCACTGGGAGAGGTACGAGTGTTTCACAGTAGGTATTAGTAAGTCTCAAGAGTTACTGTGGAGTAATTGTCAGTGCTTTTGCTGTATAATGGGATGTGGGTACACAGCGTTCTGGAGTCCAAGTGCACTTCTGATTGGCTGCAAAATGAGAACACAATGCCTCTGCATTGACTGTCTGGCTGTTTATCTGTCTGTCTGATCAGATCTGACTTCTTAATTGGCAGGATAATGATTTTCTCGACCTACTGAATTTTTTAGATTAGTTGCAATGTCCGGTGCTTTGGCATGTTTTCGTCATTTTGTTCGGGCAAGAAAATGAGAGAACTGATGAAAGAAAACAAGATGAACCCGCAAAAGTCAACCTGGGGGAGGGGTTGCATATAAAAAGCACAGACTACAATACCCACCGACTTGAAAGATAAACAGTGCGATAAGCTAGTCTGAAGCTAATAGTGTGTGATACTCCCCCGATCCCTGCACAAATGATAGACTGAGGTTGGCTAAATAGCACTCAGGAGCAAGAAAGGGATATGCTGTTGTCAGGAAAAGAGTGTGAACGCAGATTCGCCCGCTGACCTTTAAAACGCTGCAGAAAGTTCTTGGTGACGCCGGCTGTTTGCTTAACAAACACGTTAAGTTACAAGAACATTCAGCTGATACTGAAAAGTTTGTTTGCAGGGAACAGTTTGTGGTGCAGTTCAAAGGACTGTGCCGCATGATGAATGAACAGACACACGTAAACACACAAACCTCGGTAAAAGCTAAATTAAACAGACACATGACGTTAACACAATAGAGAACTAGCAGCACCAGATCTGCCTGTACAGGTTATTGACTGTAATGTAAGTACGGATGTTGCTGATTTGTAAATAAGAGCAGAAGCAAAGCTTGTAAGAAGAGAAATTCAAGAATCATTTCATTATTAATATAAATTGTTTTGATTTGTCACTTTTAGATGTTCTTGTGCTCTGTGAGTGGAAATTGAAAATAGTTTTGTTTTTTTCCCTCTCTCTCTATTCACTCTCATCGCCTGGAGAAATGAGTCTTAAAATCACACATTTAGCTCATAAATAGATCGTAAATGTATTGCCTTGCAATCAAAGGGAAAGGAAGGTCGAAAAAGCTTCCCCATTTCCAAAGCACATATGTGACTGTTAAAGGTGAACAGTATTTGTACTACAATGTATTATTTTTCTCATATACTCAGGCCAGGAAGCTTTCCCACTATATGTTATATAACTAGGTCTACCTTTTTACAGTGAATGCCAGTTGTCTTACTCAGGATAAAAGCACTACCTCTCCAACACAGAGCGCTGTGGCAAACAAAGGACATGACAGATTTTTGTGTCAGTGTTCCCATCACTTAATGGTTAAGTTGACCATCAGGCCAATTTCTCAAAAAAGTTGGAGTATCCCCTCAAGGAGTAAAGGAGGAGGTAAGAGGAAAAAGGGGGAAATGGTACAGTTTAGGAAACCTCGAGGGACAAGGAGATTAGGAGACAATTTGAGGGAGAGGAAAAGGGGTGAGGACTGTAGGGAAAGAGAAAAGGAAATAGTGAAAGAGACTGAGAGAACGCTGCTGGGGATTTGGGGAATAAGTTTGGGAGTGAAGGGGGGAAAAAAGCAGAGTGAGAGATGGATGCAGAGGGAGGCCGACAAAGGGATGGAGGTGCGGTGTGTGATTTAGAGAGTAGAGGGGCCAAGATGGGAAGAGAAGAGAGAGGAGGAGGAGGAGAGCAATGGGACATTTAAGGAAAGGTGGTGAGACGGAAAGGAAAAGTGAAAGGTGAGAGACGCGCGTGACGGGGAGAATGAGAGATGGAGGACTGAGGGAGACACCGGAGATTTAGCGAGGGGGAAAGATGGGAAAAGAGCGGAATGAGAGAAAGAAAGAATGAGAGAGTAGTGGGAGATTTAGGGTATATATGGAAGAGAGAGTGCCAAAGAAGAGCATATTGTCCTTATCGGCCTGCTCCAGAAAGCCTGCTCCCTAATGGGGCCGGTGTGAAGGGGAAATGAGGACTAGGCCTGATGCTACCTGATTAGCCATCGACTCAAACACACATCAAAGGCCGGGAGGGGAGGGGAGGGAGGAAGGAGTGCAAGGTGTGTGTGTGTGTGTGTGTGTGTGTGTGGGGTTGTGGGCTGAAGGTGAGTCACCATCACCTCATTCAGCGGGCCCGCGAATGAAAATCAGTCTCACTTTCTCCTTACACACACATGCACAGACACATGGCCATTTTCTTCAACCTTGAAAGGGAAAGCTGCTCTGAATAAGGAGATCCTCTGAATGGGGGAGGGATACGACGGGGCGGAGGGGGGGGGGGGGATAGACAAAAAGGCGGCGGGAGGCGTGGACACGGTGGAAAAATGGGAGGGAGCAGGGAGGAAGAGGAGAAGGGGAGGGAGACATCAAAAAGAGTCATCATGCTCCATATTAGCGAAATAATGAAATTTGCCTTTTAGCTAATGACATCTCAGGACAGCTCTGTTAGTTTTCACATAAATTACAGCAGGCCGGACGGCATCTCTCCCTCGCTGCCTCGGCACAAAGCCATCCATGCAGACACACACAGACATACCTACGCGTGGGTGCAAGGAAAAACACACACACACACACACACATCTGGAGCGATCAGTGGCTCAGCGGCGACCGGTTGGTGTCCCTTTTTGAAATTCAACACTCTCGGAGACCTATATCCCTTTTCTATTCCACACCCCGAATTCATTACTGTCACACGCACTCACGCACCTATAATCATATTCATCATACTCCCCTACCTCGCTCCCTAAATTTCTATCCAAGGGAGCCCCAATATGGCTGCTGATGACCTTCATTAGTCTCCCCTTTCTTCCTCTTCCACACTCTACCTACTGTATTCATCTGTATTCATCTCTCTCAAACTGCGTGCGTTCACAGACATGCCCTCTCTTTGTTATTTTTTTCTGTTCTCTTTCTCTTATTTTCCTCTCTGTCGCACGCGTTCGTGCACTTTGTTTCATGTCTCCCTTTTTCATGCACAGTTTTGTGTGCCTTTCCTTCTGTTTCTCTCTTCTCCCTCTCTTTTTTTTTTTTTTAACATTTTATATATATATATATATATATATTTTTTTTTTTATCTGTCACTCTTTTCTCATTACTCCCTCTCTCTGGTTCATTAGCATACAGAGTAAGAAGATGGCGCTGGGGGTAATCTGCGCGAGTCGGCGGTGACAAAATGGAGGGCGTCATCAGAGGTCGCGGCGCTGTCATCAACCGCCAAACCTCGGCTGATGTCTGCCTGTCACCCGCCTCGCGCCCGTGCATGCATCACACACATTTGCAGCGCGCTGGGGAGAAAGAAGGGAACGTGTATCCATAATCAGGTGTGACACATCACAGCGTAAATGCTGCAATCTCACCTGACAGCCGCGTACACACGTACACACAAGCAATGTTTGCGTCGTGGACCACCGCGACGGAAACAGACATTGACAGGTATCTGAGTATATTCTGAGATGCACATAACAGCGGCTTTAATGAATGCAGCCGGTCTGTTTTGTTTGGGGCTTTTTCTAGTTGTTGGATTTA
Organism: Leiopotherapon unicolor; assembly: GCA_036025355.1. Taxonomy (NCBI): domain Eukaryota; kingdom Metazoa; phylum Chordata; class Actinopteri; order Centrarchiformes; family Terapontidae; genus Leiopotherapon; species Leiopotherapon unicolor. The sequence continues at coordinate 7,963 of JAVQJZ010160450.1, forward strand.
TCAGGGATTTAAAGGCTGTAGATGTGGGAGCTGCAGAGGGAGATGGACTGGGATTCCTTTTAAGCTGGTCAGGAAGTCTTTTTTTTTGTTTTGTTTTTTTGTTTTCAAGTATCACTGATAATCGGTTCTGCAGGCTGATGGTTAAAAAAAAAAAAAAGAAATGCCTCTAATCGGTTTAGTGTAACATTGTTCAGAGAGACATTTCTTATAGTTGTCTTTCCTGATTGGCATCCTGCTGTTCGTCTGTCTCCCTTTAAATGCAAATATTTACAAATGTGTTCCTCATAGGCCTGGAACATGCCTGCATGAGACATACTGGAAACTGTAGGTGTACGAGACACTGTTTACAATTTGTGAAATCTTGAATATTGAACACAAGTGAATCATATTTTATGTTTTATTTAATTTTCAAATAGCTTTTCATAGCTGGAGAGCACTGCAGGGTCATCATATTATCATGCAGCTGTATAATATATAAAAAGCACTTAATAGTTTTGTCTTCAGTCTAGTGATTTGCCACTTCAGCCAAGGTAACAGGAAACATTGAACCGAAGCCATGTGACTTTTTGCTGAATAAGAGCCAGTTGTGGTACTAAATGGTTAAATGTAGTGTAACAGTGGCAGTACAGAAGAGTCATAAAGTCACATCTCTAAAGTTGGCTAACCGTAGCAAATGTCAGCCACTGTAAGGCCACTGAAACAAACCCCCATGGGCATATTATACTGGGAAAGGACAAGTTTTATTGCTTATAAATTCCACTTTTAATTTTTTAGAGAAAAACCATCATTTCATCCTTTAAAAGTTATACGCTGTAGAATCGCGTCAAACTGTTGGATCATCAAAAGCATTAAAACAGGTGAACATTACTGACCCAGAAGTGGATTTTTACTCCATTCCCACAAAATACCACCGCTCCATCTTCCTCCCAGAAGAATACTCCTGTCCTGTCCTAATCCCATGACAGAGTAAAACAAATTCTTGTCCCATCCTAATCTTGGAAGATCCCAGGATCCCACCCACCCCTGTCCGGTCCCAGTCACGCGCTGAAGAGAGAAATTGCTTCACATCCTGCGGAAATCCCACAGGACTCCTAAAAAACAATGTCAGCCTCCATTTATGTCCATGACATAAATGTAACTTTAAGGTAACACCGTGTCAGATTTTTCTGTCATTTTCTCGTCAAAATGTGTTGATCAGATGCAGCTCAGTGAACAAAGAACCAAACTAGAGGATTTGATTGTACAGGTTAGGTTAACGTACTAAGCTTGGGGATGTTATCATGTGGTACTTTTGTAACGCTAACAGTTTCCCGCTTGCTGTCATGTTCAGTAACAGTTTTTAAAGTTGGAACTTTGGTGTAAAATGTGTTCGTTTTGGGGGCACTAACTATTTGTAAGTGCTGCAAGATTCTCCAAACAATTCCCAGACTGCAGCACAGTGAGCAAGTGAAAAGGGGGATTTGTACATTGGCTGCGTCTGCCAGTGTTTGAAGCTGAGCGCAGCAGTGATTAAACAACGCACCACATTTAGTTTCAACTCTCATGACCGACATAAGACTTTAAGCAGAGCAAGCTCCACGACTGACTCCAGTTCTGCTGCACAATCTATGCATACTTTACATTTTAACGGATCAAAGCCATCAGAACCTCAGAGTGAGGAGAGAAAATAGCTAAATTCCCCCTCTGACCTTCACAGAAACCGTGATTTTCATTTACAAATCCTGTCATGTTTTTTTTAGTTTCCCTTCCTCGCCAAGGGAGAAACGGCAATGTAGCATGACAGTGGAGCAGAGCTAAAATCGCGGCTGTGTGTTGATCATTTGATGGCCTCCTACTCTGTTCTTGAATAGAAATTGTACACTTATTAATATCCGGGCTTGCTTGACAAGCCAACTGTGTCTCAACAAAGTAAACCGCGTTGGGCTTTGAGAATGAGAGGGGAGAGCGTTAGTGTATGAAAAGGATGGAGAAGGGAGGGAAGAGACCCTGCAAAAGAGAAGGGAAATGGCTCTAAGCAGCGGTAGCCAAGGAGGGAGAGAGAGAGAAGAGAAACGGGGAAACGAGACGGGGAGGAGGAACGGAGAGGACAAACAGAGAGTGAAGGATGAATTCCCAGGAGGCAGTGTTAAGTTGTATTGGTGTGTGAGCTTGTCACTAATAGTGTCCCTGCCATGGTTATGAGAGCTGGAAATACTTTGGTGCTAATAGACAGATTATGGAAAGAAACGAAGCATGTCCTGAAATCCTCTTAGCAAGACTTCACCTTTTTATTTATTTATTTCCTGCCATATTCCTTTCTTTCTTTCCTTCTTCCTCTCTCTACCTCGGTGGCCTTGGCATTGTCTCGTTGAACGCGTTTCATGTTTTGTCTGACGCTTGGCGGGTAGCGTCGTCTCTCCCTCTCTCTTTCTCTCTCTCTCTCACTCTCTATCTTTTTCTGTCTCACACGTTTTCAAAAGGCACTTTATTTATTGTCCCGGGGGAGCTCTACATTATGCATTAACCTGTTCAATTATGCATTCATTTATGCAGCCGTTGCCTTATGTAAATGCACTTTATGATTAAACAAATTGTTTCGCTGTTTGGCCGTGTGTTCCCCACACTGAGTGTTTGCCAGTGACATCATGCAGCAGTAGCAAGAGACCCCATGCCTGCAGTGTGTGTGTGTGTGTGTGCAAGTGTGTGAGTCCTATTTGTGCCCCATTAAACTAGCGGAGGAGCCTCGGAGAGTGTAAGACGCCTATGTGGGCTTCACAAACTGAGGCTGTGCAGAAAAAGGCAACGGTTCCGTTAGGTGATATGTTTGGTGACCCCTAATCCCAAAGGCCACTAAGGAGGCCGACTGAAAAAAAAGGCACCTTTTGGACTTTATAAATGCTGCACATTTATAGTGTTTGTGTCTGAAAGTAGTTCCTAAGAAATAATACACTTTTTTTGTATATATACTGGAAGGACTGTTACTGTGGACTAGAAGACTTTTTTACACAACCTAAAGTAGGGGAAATATACAATGCTTATGAAATGTCTCTTCCTACACAATGTGTGCAGCTATAAGTAAGCCACAAGAGTTTCATGAAGAAGACTCAGCAGGGAAATTCACATCCATCACTGTCACGCTTGTCATTTCCTTTAAAGTGCTATTTTTAAGTGGGAAGAGCATGTTGATCTTTTTAAAACACAAACTTCAATCCCAAGGCCTGAGTGAATTTTGTGTATTTAACCATCAGCGCTTAGCCAGCATCATTTATGACTTTGTTCTCTGTAATTGCGAGCGTACCTTGACAAAGTTTTTCAACCCGAAACACATAAAAACATATTTGACCTGCTTTGCAGCACAAAAGCGTCAGAAATTGAACTTTCCTTGGCTCCATTTTGGTTAGAAAGCAAACAGTGAAATCACTAGGGGTACCTCAGCCAGCCAACATTTGTGCTTTCATGAGATCAACTAAGTGGATGCGTGCCATACAATGACGCTGTTATACCACAGCGATATCACAGTGTCAAAAACATGAACTCTCATAAGAGTGAAACAACTGCTAATTTAAAACAAATACCCTTAATAGGCACTGTTACAATGTCAGCAGAGGCCTTAGCCTCCTGTTGACTAAAGACTAAGGGAGTTGCTCCAGACGTCTTAATCACAGCTATATATAGCCTTTCTCCTATCTGACAAGAGAAATGAGCAGCCATTTAAGATAGATGAACTGTGTCTGGATGGTGGGTAGACTTATCTAAACCGCAGCCACACCTTTGATCTACTCCAGAATCTCCCATTGGTTTCCATCTGATACAGGCTATCTGATTTACCCACGCCACAGAGGAATGAGAAATTTTAGAGGAGAAAAGATGAATGGAATATGCATTAAGACACCCTGACTATACAGTCACTCCATTTTTCCGCCTTGCTTTCCCCCTTTTTTTTTCCTCCTCTTATGCAGCCATTCCTCAATCATGCGGTTGTAACACTTGACTGTACCCCACCCCACACACACACTCACACACCGCCACCACCTTTTTTCCTCTTTCCCTCTCTTCACCTCTATCTCTCCCTTCCTCTGCCTCCTCCCTCGGTGCACCCCGCTCTCGCTCCATCTCTCCGTCTCTGCCGGGGTGTGAGTGAGTGATGGAGTTTTAGTGGACCCTGCGAGCGGTCCTGTGGTTTTTCAGTGCCACACATCAGAGGCAGAGCATTAGCCCTCTGCATGCTTCAGGAGTTTGGCTTGGCAGAGCACCAGGCCCTAACTACCTTCTCTCCAGCACTCACTGCTGCCAGCGCGGGTCAGACAAACTACCTGAGCTCCCTTCGCAATATACATGAAATTATGCCGATGTCCCACTGTTTATATTTATATTCATTAACCTTTATAAGGACGTATGTGTGTTTTTATTACATTAATTTTCTGAGTGTACCCTGACACAGAATGAGTTAAAGCAAGTTTATATTGGCTGTTTTGACGGAAAGTGGGTCCCTATCTGCATAATATACAGTAAATCTTCATTATCCAAACCTCAGAAAGACTGTACAGGCTGAATGCTTGAAAGAACAAACGTAATGAAGAGAATATGCACAGCAATGCAAAGTTATAGTCTGATAATTTTGTACATTAATAATAAAGCTACCTGGGACTTGCGTCTTAAAGTTATAACATTATGTGCGCCTCGTAAGAAACTTGGCCCGGGTGGAGATACTGGCTGAAGGAGGCATGAGAGGTATAAAGAATGGATTATGCTGGTGTGTGAATTTTACATGTGGATTAGCTGGTGTACAGTACACTATGTGTGGGAGAGAGAGAGAGAGAGAAACATTTCCAACCGCCTGCAGGCCCTTGTGGACTCCTTCCACGTACAGTAAGCGTAATTAAAGACAGATGAACATTGGTAATCTGGTTTCAAAACACTGCAGGGTTATGATAGTACATGTGTGTTGAATGGAATCCATTTATTATTTGCCATATATTAGCGAGTGTGCTATATGCATTCAGTACTGCAGCATAGACGGTTCTGACATTCCCTCTGATTGCAGATATTTCTAAAGCTGCTATGGGTTTATAGAATAGGGTTTTTTCTAACTTCTTTGGCTGTAGACAAGAGGACATTTATCCTCGCCCTTGGACCCTTGGTCATTAAAACAAACTAGAAGCCCTCTCAGTTGGGGACCTGCATGAAATGAGTCCCTGACATTTTTTCTTTTTGTCCAGAGACACATTTTAAAAAACAGCTTTATTGTGACTGACGTTCTGACGGAAGTAGGAGGGCGTGAAGAGTCACTACGGTAGACAGATAGCCTTAGGCTGTGCCACACACCGCCTGCACCATCTGAGTGTGCGAGTGTGTGTGTGTGTGTCCATGTGTGTGCACGGCTGTGTGTGTGAATCTGCAGATGTACATCATATACACATATCGACACAATGTGCATCTTTGGAGGCTGCATTTTAATTATGCTGCTTTATTAAATAGTAATCACTGGAATGCTACATTGGCATAATTTATTACATTTCTAATGAAGGACAGGGAAACATGCACACTCCACACATCACCCAACATATGTTCCAGCTAATTCCTGGACATTACATTTGAAACACATTTGAAACAGCTCTCTGGTGGTATTGCAACAGAATAATTTATCAAAACAAATGTTCTAGTTGATGCTGTCTTTCAATTGAATGTGACCAAGACTAA